>BJBW01015656.1:50430-75740 GCA_004320125.1 Scolopax mira
TGGAACTCCATGATCTTTAAGGTCCCTTCCAACTCTGACCATTCTGTGATTCTATGATTCCTGCAGGGGCTGCAAACAGGGACGTAAATCTCCCTTTTGCTGCGAGCACTCAGCCAGGCAAGGACCCTCTGGATGCTCGGGGAGTTGCTCCCACCTCTCAGATGGGAAAGGAGAACCTGGGTGAGAGCAGGCAAAGCCCTTTTACAGATTGGCTTCTGTAAAGGCCTGCGAAGGGACAGCTGCCTCGTCCCTCGCCTCTGACGCGCTCCCCGCCAGCGACCTGCTGCCGAAATGCCACGGCCACGTATCTGCCTCATCACCTCATCCCCTGCATCTTGCTGTTTCCAGTCTAAATACCACCCTTATGAGGTTCACAGAGATAAATCCGTGTGAGATGAATTCAGGGCACACAGATGCGTTACACTGCGGTTGTCAGGCAACAAAACACCCCGTTACCAGCTCTTTTGCCGCCGGGAACCGTCTGTCTTACCTTTTTCTGGAGGACACAATGGAAAATGAATATAAACATTCCTTGTAGAGAGTTGAATATGGTGAAGAGATACGCCATGATGACTGTGCTTTCATTAATATACATGAGTCCAAACGCCCAGGTCAGTCCTAATAGGCAGAGTAGGGCTATAGCACCTATAACCCAGGACCTGTTAGGAGAAACAAAGAAAAAAGAAAAAAAAGAAAGGGGTTGGTTTTTCATCTACAGAAGGTGGCAGAGGTCTACAAGCAGGAAGACTATTGCCTGTGGTTTGAGCAAAAAGAAAATAGCATATCACAATGAGTTGTAGGGATTTTTGCCATCAAGCTGGATGCAGTTTACAAATCTTCAAGCTTGAGGAAATGGAAATGTTATAAGCGTAGAAATTTATCATAACCAAAGCATATTTATAACCACAATGTTTCTTTTCTTTTCCTTTTTTTTTTTTTTTTAAATGTAAAGGCAGTATCTATGTAAATGACATGTAGATGCTATTTCTGCAAATGACAAGAAAAAAAAAAAAAAGCCAACCAAAACAACAACAACAACCACCCTAAAGGTTACTTTTTTAGTGTCCACTGGTTTCTCTGGGGCAGTGGATGAGCTTCTCTACACTTAACAGCCAGACACACATATTGCAGCATTTTAGCTGGTCTCCCGTATGCCTGTGAGGCAGAGAAAGAGCTGCAAGCAGGTGGGCAAGCCCCCACCGCCTGCCAGATGAGCTCAACTCGGGGAGGCTCTTGGCTTCACGCTTCTTCCACCCCGAGAGGAGGGGAGATGAAGACAGACACATACAGGCGCTCACACACCACGGATCCTGAAGCAGTAGCTGCTGCCACGGTTCTGCCTGGAAAAAAGGAGGAGCAACCCTTCTCCTCATCAGCTGCAAGACTCAGCTATCACTGGCTCCAGGGAAGCAGGAGCTGGGATGCAGCCACTGCTTGGTTCAAGCAACTATGGGGAGCTGGCAGCCTTGGCTTGCTTTCTCCCAGAGACTTTCTGCTCGGACAGACAGCTCTGGGGACATGGGATGGCCGCTGCACATGATGTTTTTCAGTGCGCTTTTAGGGAGGCTGGAAGCTCTGCTGGGATGGCAGGAGAAGCATTCCGTGTTACCCTGCTAAATAATATTTAGTCATCTGTTAAATCACCTCCTCAGAGACTGATCTCCCAATACCAGGGCATGAGATGAAGTGTGAGGAGCAGGCTAGGAATCAGGTCCTGCTCCTCCTAGCCATCTCCCTGGTTTCCACACGGCAAATCACCTACAGCTTCAAAGGAACCGCTGCCGCACAGGGCAGGGAGCCAACCTCTACCTGGGAAGCACCACCAGCATCCTTCTGCCCTTTCCCTCAAGGCCTTGATCTTCTTCAGTCTTCCCCAGATATCATCAGGAGTAACCTCACAAATGTGATCCCCAATCTTTGCACATCTCCCTCACCGTTTAACCCTTCAGTTCCCCACAGCGGACAAGCCTGGAGCCCACCAGCACCTCTGCTGCTTCAGGGCACCCTGAGGTGCTACAGAAGGGTTTGCAGGGACAGGGACCTGCCCTATGTTCCTAAGCCACTTCAGCCTTGTAGAAACTTGGCCAGGGTTTGGGCATATTTGGGCTTCCACCTGCTTAGCAGACAACGGGGCAAGGGGGAGAAAGATGAAGCAGCAGCAGCTTAGGGGAAAAATAAGTCCTGAAGATGCCGGGGAGGCAACCTCCACCACGGAGACTCTGTGGCAGCTGCAGCCTCGAATCCTTGCCCCTTTAGCAGGGCTTGTCACAAACAGAACCACACCAATGTTGTATTCATGTTTTCTCTTGTCTTGTTTTTCTTCTTTAGTATTCGAATGAAAATAGAGCATTAAGTCTTCCACTGAGGTTTATAAAACATGTATTATTTAACCACACAACCAGAAGAGCTCCCTAAGGTAACCGCTTATTAAGGCAGTTCTTTAAAAGTCACTATTATGTATCTAGCAGACCAGAACAGCTCCTTTGAAACATTTCCAGTCAATCCTGCTAATAAATATTTAGCACGATGCAAATTGAAAATGCACTCTCAAAATCCTTCAGAAAGGTAGCCACTAGATACAGTTTACAGCTTTAGCAGCTTGGTATATTTTGCTCTCCGAGAGTCCACCATCAGTGAGAGGACATTATCATCTCGATTGCATGCCAATTTAAAAAATGAAAATTATTTTTTTTCCTTAAAAAAAGAACAACAAATAAAGTAGGAAACCTTTTTTTTTTTTTTAAATTTTTCTCCCCCTTCTCTTTGCCTCCACAATTAAAGGCTTCCTGCATTTACAGAGTCTTTCAAACATCATTCCTCGGACATCAGAAAACTATTCTGCTCTGAAGCACAGCCAATTTTGGAACCTGATTAAAAAGCCTTTGGCTGCAGAGATGCACAAGAGTGAAAGAGTTATTTTCTGGAAATATGCTACCTTCAGTGACAGAAAGGAATCTGTGGGCTAGAAGACCCTCAACAGTGCAAACTGCACGGGCTTACTTCAGGGCTGTGCTTCAGAAAACAAGACCTGGAGATAGAGAGGGCATTGAGATTACTTTGAACAGCTCCATCCCACATCTGCAAGGAAAAAAACAAACAAACAAACAAAAAAACCCAAAGAACCAAGCGATGAAAGAGAACGTGGGAATGATGCTGCAAGAATGAACACAAAGGACTCTTCACCAGAAGAACAAACTGAAAGTCTACTCCAAAGTTGGTTTGCTTGTATTTCATGAAGCTGCACATTACTTTTTGGATGCAGGAGAAAAAGCACGTATGCCCTAAGGCATACAATTTCTAGGTATTTTTGGCTTTCTTTGAAGGTTTTTTTTTAATTATTGTGGCTTGCGGTTTTTGATTTGATCTTTGTACAGACTTGCTGTTGCTTTATCACTTTTTTTTTTTTTAACTTTTCCATAGTGCAATTTTATAGCAATAAAGAAACAAAACATTCATATTTTGGGGTAATTGAAAATTAGAAATTTACAATTAGGGACAATTAGGTCCTCCAGTGAGTAAGGAGACAATCTCCAATGCACCAAACACGGGGTTGCTTGCACTGTTCCCGTTACCTAGAAGGGGAACCACGGGGATTAGCCCCCACCTGCCTCTCTGAGAACTGACTTCTGCATTTCTATTGCCATAAAGCACTCCGGGTGACACTGCACAGCACACCAGGGGCTCGCTGTTGTAGCAAGTCTGTACTACACAGGATTAACTTGGGAACGTTCAACTTGAGTTCAAGTAATGTCCAATCAAACCCTATGAAGCCAATACAGTGACAATTGGTCGGCAATACATTTGCAGCACATTTACTCTGCACGTTAGTTGTATGCCTCACCATTTTCCTGCACAGTTTGCTCTTCTGCCTCAAATGCGAATGACAGAAGCTTTAATGATTTTTCAGTATTGATCTGACAGCTGGTTCATGAGACCACACTGATAAATGCAATTTATCAGCCATTCAGGTCATTCTTACTTGATGAAGGGTCTGTTATCCTCATAGCTAAAGAATGCGTAGACATAAAGACAAGAACACCAACATTAGAAATATAATGACATATAGAGAATAGAGCTTACCGCCAGTCCCCCTCCCTTCTCCCATGAGCCAGCACCAAACCCAAAGGTGGACGGGCATCAGAAGCCCCTTGTGCACACCAGCCTGGCTCACTGCCCCGGGGAACTCAGCCACCGCCGGGGATGCTGGCTTCACCCACCGAAGCGAGCATCCTTAGCCGTGAGCTGCAGCTACCCCTCCTGGCTCCCATCACCCAACTGCCAATCGGCTTGGAGAAATTTCTTTTAAAAATCATGGGTGTCTCCAGAGAAGACAAAGGTTTGTAAACTCCAGCATAGCCAGCACAGAAGGCTTTCATGCCTCCAGGTGGCAAAACTTCACCGAGTGCCCAGCATGCTCTGCCCGCAGTGCTGTGGTGTGTCACGGGACCCTCTTCATTGCTCTGTACTTCTTCATCAGTAATTCCCAAGTTGCCAACTTAGGAGCTGGACTACAGCATTATCTTCTTTTTGAGATAATGGCATTAGGATCTTCTAAAGCCCTGGGTGACAGAAGGTATTGACCTATTTACTCCCATTTCACAGGGAAGGACAAGGGAAGCACAAAGAAAGGCCAAGCAAGAGCCTAAAGCAGCTTGCTGCATTGAAGAAGTAGCCAAGATGGACTGAAAATGAGCTTCTGCCACTGTGGGAACACAAGATCAGTCACAGCCATTATTGTAGGGGAGTCTCCCTGACCAACTGGGATGAGCTGTGTGCCTCACTATACCTGTGCAGCAGGTAGGGGGGGCAGGACAACTCCCAGGCCTCTTCTACCTACAGAATCACAAAATCACAGAATCTTCATGGTTGAGATCATTGGGTCCAACCACAAAAAAAAACCCAAACAACCAAAAGTATTCCACAAGCAGACACAAACCAGCAATCTCGGGCACTAGAACATGTCCTGAAGCAGGATTTGGAGCAGGATTTAGTCCTCACGGAATGAAGGTGGTTCTACAGAGTAAATTGTGCAAAAAAAAATCCCCTTTTCTCCCCATCTTGTCCTTGGCTGAGATAGAAGAGGCAGAGATGCTGCCAGTTCCAGCTTTGCCCTGGCATGGTCACCTGGGGTCTTTGGGAAAGGAAGGGAATAGTCATCAACGGGCTGAATCTGGCCATGCTCGTAACACTTACCCTAACCCCACTCTGAGCAGTGAGATACAAGTAGAGGACACACCACGGGGGACAAGGTAGCTGTCCCCATGTTGCTGACAGGTCAGCAGTGCTATCTCAGCTCAAGCACCTACAGCATTGGTGGCTGTAGCCTTCCCTGGCTCCATCTCCATCCCCCCGAGCCATCGACAGCTCCGTTGCAGCGTCCAACAACCCCCTTCAGCTTCCACAGCTGCCATCCCTGCAGGGCTTCCCCCCCAGGTCATCAGCTGCCACCCTGCCAGCTGCTTGCCTCAGATGATGTGCCACATCTGCCAGCTGCATCAGGACATCTGAACTAGCCCAGGGCACTCAAACGTGATCTCTAACCACTCACAGGCGAAGCACAAAGCATCTCAGGATCAGGAAGGAAGGAGGAAGCAAGTGCAGAGGAGGTGGCTTGATGCAGGGAACCGGGTCCCTGCTTCCAAGACACAGCAAGGAAAGCTCAGGTTCTTTGGCTGAGCAAAACATAGGCTGAGAGAGCGTGACCTCTGCATCTGGGGAGGTACCAGAAAGACAGAAAAGCCATTGGTATTCAAAGGCTCCCCCCTTAGCTACACCAACGGGGATCTCCATCCCATCTCTGTAGCATGATGTTGGTCAAGTCTCTTTGCCCTCTCGTCCACTCAGCCTACAAGATCACCAGGGCAGGTTCCTGGTGAGCTCATGGTGCCACAGGACCTGCAGCTCCCCTGGGGTGCAATTAAATGAACTGAAGATGTGAGACATTCTGGAGCCTCCAGCCCAGCACCGTGGGCAGGAGCAGAGCACAAATTTCTATTAGTGCATTCACAGCACTGAGGTTTTATGGTCAAGATTTTGCCAATGAAATGTTGCTTGTGATAGCTTATAAAAAGAGAGAGTTAGGGAAATTTTTTACCCCATTGCTGCTATGTAGACCCTCGTGAAGCTTTTCAGTGATCTGTAATAACCCTTCTTCAAGGCTGTTACTGAGAGGCTCCATTTAATCTTTGTACCGACAAAATGGGAAATTGGTAAACTCGGATTACCTTTTAGCTTGAGGCTAACAGGAAAAAACTCAGGAAAAAAACATCAAAAAGATCTGAGCAGTTTGTGCCCCATTTCCTAGGCCCCAGATGTGCCTAGGACCCACTGTTCAAAGCAAGCAGGTGCCTAAAGAAGTGAGATTTTCAAAGATGCCTAACTCCCAAACACTTCAAATCCCTAAGCATAGGGTCTGTAAGACTTAGTTTCCTATATCCCACATGAAATACAAATCACTCTTTTTCATTTTACCAATTCAAGTGTTGTAAGGAGCTTAACTCTTGTGTTAGCAACAATATGTGTCTGACAAAAATTACTCCAGAATGTGGGTTGTTTTTTTTTTCCCCCTGGTAAAGTCTGTGAAACCTATCAGTGCTGCAGTAATACTGTGTCATTATCTGCAATACATAAAAACCATCACTTAGACAAGTGAAAAGCCTTGAAAGAGCCTTAGCTCACAGGAAAATAGAGCTGCTAACCAGAAAACTGAGATTACATTCACTAGTGGTATAAGCAAATAACAGTTGAAGCAGAAATTGTTGGAAAACCTAGCCTAGCACAGCTTCAGATCTAAAATGCTTCCTTCAGATTTGGATAAATTCTTCCAATTCCTGGCAATAAGGGATACAGCCCATTGAATTTCGATTAAGTGATCCCTCCGTAGTTAACGGGAGATTGGTACCCTCAAAGAGCAATTTATCCCCAACAAAACCTGGTATGTAAGGCTGGTAAGGCTTTGCCATTTCCTGAAGAAATGTCTTTCTTTCAGAGGAAACCTTAGGTGGGGGCTTCACTTGCAAACACCTGAAGTTAGGAAGTTGATCTTTAGTGGTTGTGATATTCCTTTCACCTGTGAAATCTCACCATACCTCCTCTGTGTTTCTTCGCAGCCCAGATGATGGATAGTGGATGGTCTTACCAATCTGTATAAATACCTAATTCATTTTCTAATCTTAAAAAAGCCCTGACTTTACCTTGGGGCAAAGACTTCTTAAGGTTAATTACACATCATGTAAATCTCTTTCAAAATCTTATTTAAGTTAGATGTCTTTCAATTTCCCAAAGTACTTTCTTCTTCAATGACGAGAGAGGATTTTTCACATTACCTTCTATATTCCCGTGATGTTTCCAAACCACTACTTTTTAAAAAAAAACTTGCTAGAATTACCTACTTATGTCCTTATTCAGATCCTTAAGGAATTTCAAGACTTCCTAGACTCAGAAAGTTCACGCTGCCCATCCTTTTAAAAGCCCAACATGTATCTTTTTGGCACAGGGCAACCAAATTGCCAGAATACACACCGACAGCCCCACGCAGAGGCACAGACAACTTGCCATTTATAGGATATGGTGCAAATCACTTCCAGGTATGTAGATTAGGAATAGCCTAAATATACTAAAGCCTTCGGGTTGTTTTTTTTTCAGCAGGAATAGCAAGGCAAGAATTAACCTCCACACACAGATTGGTTCTAAAATGTTGCTCAACAGAGAAAGCCTGTTACCAAAAAGCAACTATTCATCTCTTATTTATAAAGAATAGTGTCTGGTCTTACATTTTGAAAACAGTTTACTTTCTTCTTTTTTTTTTTTTTTGCTATTTAGCGAAGTGCAGGTTTTGAGCCACATTTAGAGTAAAAACTGGGCCTTTAATAAAATCCTACGTAACTCATCAACTTCAGGTGTCATTTTATTCAACCTTTTATGGTTAACTTTATCTAACTCATGTTTATCAGTCCTTTGACAATTGAAAGTGTTTTCCCACCTCTCTGACAGCAGGAAAAGGCTCAATAAGCGCCTGGACTCTACTTGGGACCCAAGATAACACAGTTTGGCTAGCAAGCAAAAACGTCAAAGTGAGTACACAGGGCCTTTAGTAGCTGTTACAGGTGATGAAACCCAAATGAAAATAGATGGATGATGTGCCCCCTCGGAAGCATTCAGAGAGACCCGTGGAATTCGTTTTCACGTGGTGCAAATAAAGCAGAGAGACGGGAGTTTCCTGCAGGGGAGCACGAGACACAAAATAAAGCACACTATTGTGTCTCCCCACTGCCTGCCAATATCAGGCACTAGGGATGTTTGTTTTCTTTTCCCTTTCTTTTTCTTTTTTTTTTTTCCTCTTTTGAAATTTCAAGGATTAAAAAAAGATGGATTTATCGAACTGCTGAAAATCTACAGGAAGGAGTCGGAAAGCCCAGCACTCCCCTCATAAAGCAAACGGGTTCATTGCTAATTAGTGAAGGAAGATCTACATGGTGAGAAAAATCAATTGCAAGCAATAAACGAGAGCTTAAAGGATTTTGCCTTCATGTTTTGTGACAAAGTTACCACCTTGACAGCGTGAGGCCAAATATCTTCCTAATCATCTTGGTTGGGCTGCTGCTGTTCATCACTTGGCTTCCCAAGCAATAGTTCCCAAGCCTCATCTTCTGGCTCCTGCATTGTCTTTCACAGGAGGTGGCCAGTTTCCTGAAGAACCTCTGTAGCCACCCTGAGGCTCAGCAGGCCTGTCACAGCGTCATTTGCAGAAGAAGCCCCTGGCCTTACATGCCTTGGAGATACGTAAAGGTTGGGATCCTACCTCCTGGGGTAAGGGATGTTTTTAGATAGACTGAGAGCCACTTCTGACTTCTACCAGTAGCTCTGAAAATTTTATCCAGACAAATGAGGCAAAAACCTGCCTTAGTCCTGCATGATGCCCAAGTCCAGGATTTGGGGCAACCTATGCCAGATTTTTTCTGCCAAAGGCAAAGCATCGTCCCTTTCCCCCCCCACTCATCCAGAGAAGTCACGGCCTGCTTTCAGAGATTGGTTCTTAATTATTGCAATTGGAAACAGCAATTCCATTAAGCTCATCTCGTTTTCTTTAAGTAATTAATTACCCCCGAAGTTGCTTACCCTGTTTATTTCCTTCCTCCTAACTTTGCAAAAGCACAGTGTGCTTATTCAAACCACACTGATGTGTAACCCCACGTCTGATTGTTTCACACAATACGGATTCAGGAAAGCCTTTAGACACATTTGTATTATCCAAATAGCACCAGCAGGGCTTGCTGACAAAATACTTAAAATGTATGGCCTTTTAAAACAATAATAATGATTTATGGGCTCACAGAAAGACCTTAGGTATTTAGTATCTTCCAAGACACTCTCTCAAATCAATAACTGCTGACTGATTTTTTTTATTTTTTTTTAAATTCGGAAAGGAGGATACCTGTCAGCAGGAAGATTAGTGCTTTACAATCACCATTCAATAATAATGCAGCCACCACAAAACCCCTTTGATAAACAAGCAAAACCCAAAGCCAAACCAGTCGGATATTAACCAAACCCTTCTGTGAAAAACTCAAACTGCATCAGATTGCAATAAACAAAATCAAATGCTGCCACCAACATCCCTGGGCAAAAAAAGGCACCCAGACAGAAATGCAATCTCAGGTGGTTTTTCAGTTTGGGGGCTCTTTTTGTGCCCTAGGATCAGATTATCCTTTCCTGGAGGGGGAATCCAGGGATGATTCCTCTCCAAAAGGCATTGCTGGAACTGCTGTGGTCTGAGCCTGCTGTCCCTAGGAGTCAGAGGAGTCCAAAAAAAGCTGTGTCTAGCACAGCCAGCTGAGCAGGAGAGATGTTCCATGCCCTGTCCTTAAAGAGCCCACTCGGTTAGTCTTTCTACTCCCTTACTAGGGTTGTGTGAAAATCTTAACAGAAAGCTCATTCTTTAGAGGCACTGTCCCTGGAGGTGTTTGAAAGACGGGTTGACATGATGCTGGGAGACACAGTTTAGTGATATTTTTTTTTATCAGAGCTAGGTTGATGGTTGGACTAGATGATCTTGAAGGTCCCTTCCAATCTAGACGATTCTATGATTCTATAAGTTATAGGAAATGGCCAGTCAGGATTTCAGGTGATGTTTAGCAGCATTTCACTGTGTATCCTGTAAGTGTTTGCATTCATTAGACTGCGTTTCAAACCCTTTGCACCACGTTCTTTTCACCACTGACACCAACACACCCACCCCCTCAAAGATGCACAGGTGTGCATAGCCTACTTTCCCCAACTGCATCTCCAAAAAAAAGGTGTCTGCACATTCCCACAGACCTGCAGCCCTTACTCTGCTGGGAGCTGAGAATGCTGAAGGTAGAGGATTGGGACTTCTGCTCCCAGACACTGCTCCCAAGAGCTGGACCCTTTCATCGTACCATGTCCTTGCTGTGCCCTCCCAAGCAACTGCAAACCTAGTCATCCAGTTCTGGGCTCCCCAGTTCCAGAAGGACAGGGAACTGCTGGAGAGGGGACAGCAGAAGGTTACAGAGATGATTAAGAGCCTGGAACATCTCTCCTATGAGGAGAGGCTGAGGGACTTGGGTCTTTTGAGTCTGGAGAAGAGAAGCCTGAGGGAGGATCTGACCAATGCTCACAACTACTTCAAGGGAGGGTGTCAAGAGGATGGGGCTGGTCTTTTTCCAGTGGTGCCCAGGGATGGGACAAGAGGAAATGGGCACAAACTTGAATAGAAGAAGTTCCACCTAAACGCGAGGAGGAACTTCTTTGCTGTGAGGGTGGCAGAGCCCTGCCAGAGGCTGCCCAGGGANNCTCCTTCTCTGGAGACATTCCAAACCCACCTGGACACCTTCCTGTGGGACCTGCTGTGGGTGGACCTGCTTTAGCAGGGGTTTGGACTGGATCATCTCTAGAGGTCCCTTCCAACCATGTATCCTTCTGTGATTCTGTGAAGGATTAAAGAGCTGCTGTTTTACAGGTCAAGTCCCCCACATGAACCCAATGCAATATTCAATTCCAGACCCTTTTGTATCACAAACTATTTCCAAGTTGTAGGATCTTATGATGAAACAAAATAGATCTGGAAACCAATAGATGAGTTTAAATTGCAATAGAAAAAGATGGAAATAATCCGTATTGTCTCCTGGTTTCACTTATTTCTAACTGGTTAGATTAAACCACAAATTAAATCTTCCTTTAGTAGAAGGATACCTGCTACAAATTATTGTTCTGCATTGGTAATGCAAGCTCTTCCTACCAAAGGAGCAGAAATCTTGCATTTTTCAAAAGTCAAACTTGTTCCTCGCTGCACCAAACCCAGGATGTTTACTTTTCTGCATTGCAATCAGCTGAGTAAATAAAACTAGACTGGCAAACCTCTGTTCCTGCCAGCACAATACCGCTGTGTTAAATCAAGGATTTAATTTAAACATTTCCACAGATGATTTTTGGAAGTTCTATTTAACCTTTGTTTTCAATTTTCTACCTAAGTCTGAGGATTTTTTTATGACTTAAGAAAACCCGTAAGACTGAAAAAACAAGTTAATCTGGGGGCTGGGATTAGTCATGTCTCTTTAAATAAAATACATATGTTGAAGTAAAAAAATGAGCAGATAATCACTTACACCCCTACAACATATGGGGAGAGTAGGATATGGCAAGGGTTTGTGAAGCAGGCTTATTTTCAAAACGGGCTTCTCAGTTTTGTGCCTGATGCTCCTCACCTTTCCCTTCTCCCAGCCTGGGTCAGACTCCCTAAAAAAGCCTGAACTGGGCTTTGTGAGGTTTTATAGAATAAAAAAAAATAAAAATCAATGCTGAGTCTTTCCATTTGGCTCCTACTTTTAGGTTGCACGTTCTCAGATTTATTTCTGTAAGCCTGTGAGCAAGAGACTCCCATGAAAAAAAAATAATAAAAAAGCAGTATAAAGGAATATGGTATGAGTTTTGTTTCAAGTCAGAAACATGGGAGAACATATACTTTTTTCTTCATCCATTAAATCAGGGTTGTGTGCCTTTAGCCTCTGACCATTTAAAGGTTCCATGACAGCCAGTGAGATGAGGGGGGGCTCATTTTGGTCATTTGGGGCTTGTGTTCTCGTTCATTCGACCACAATACCTAAAAACATTCTCTCCTGTAGGTACGGAATAAATACATTTTTTTCCAGGGAAATTCAGGTTTTTCATACAGTGTTTATTCTATTGTTGCAGATGATGGGATGGGAGCAGGTTTCCCCAAGAGGGAAGAAAGCTGCAACAAAACTACAGTGATTAATGCCAGGACTAAACCATCTCAAGGCCTCTAATTAATAGTGCCTCTTTAGCAACAAAAGGAGCTCCCAGCTAAGACTCCGGTCTCTTTTCCTGCAAGAAACAAACTTAAATTTCAGGTGGGTTTCTATTGCATTGGATGAGGTTTTTCTTATTGAGTACTGCCTGACATGCTCCTCTTTGAAGAGGCCCTCACAAACTGTGCTTGCTAAAGAGCATCCAGGTGGCCTATGGCACAAGCCAAGCTATACCCTGGCTAAAATAATAATGCAATAAAACGAGACAAAAAAAGAGAAGTGAGCTGACAAAGCCCTTGGTTTCCTGCCTTCTTTCTAGCGGGTCCACAACGGCACTTGGCAGCAATGGCCGACGCATTGCCCTTCCAAAGTCAATAAAATAAAGTCTCGTTGCCACATACTGCAGCGCAGAAGAATGTCAGGAAGTCTGGTCTGGCCAGGGGAAACGCTCACAAACCTGACCACAGGCACTGCTGGGCCAGAGGGGACGGGGACCCACTTTGAAGGAAAGGTTATGTCTGTAAGGAAAAGGATGGCTTCTGCTCTCGGCTGGGAGACAGGAGGTTTCCCCCTCTCCCCTCCCACCATTTGGGGATGTCCTGTGTTCAGCCCCGTTGATGGAGCCTTTCAATCTGCTTCCAGGACTTGGCTTTTGTCAACTCAATAACCCTCACACGATTTTCTACCGTAACTAACGCACCCCACATTGTGCACAGCATCAGCATACAGCAAAGAGAGGACCTCAGATTGCAGTCGACGTGGTGAAGAGCACATCTGGATCACTATCAGTGGGGCTCCTCTTTTCTCCCCTTGACTAATGCCGCCGTGACTCAGAGGAGCAGTATTTGAATGGCTGCAGAATCAGCATGTACTGCCACACAACACAAAGGCATTTGGGGAGGGGGTTCATCTGAAACCCTCCCTTTTGCACAGAGAATGGGGGCACCTGGAAACACAGGTTTGTCATCCTGCAGTATCTGGCATGGGTGGATGAAAATCTGGTGTGCAAGGAACCACAAGCAGCCATAGTACATGCCTGACCACTGGGAAAGGAGTTGATGGATGGAAAACTGAAGAACCATGTCGGGCTACTCACATATAGAAGTATTTTCCTTTGTCACATAAGGCTTCCTTCAGGGATGTGAATATAAAAAAGTTTCAGTGTAACCCCTGTCTATGACAGTCTGAGATGTTTCACACCTCTACCATCTACCCGGCACAATGGGAAAGTGCAAGGAGCTGCTTGATTCCAGAAATGACTCCACACGGCAGCAACCTCCGGTAAAACAGCCTCACAGCTGCTCTGAAGCATTCCAGCTGGTAACATGCCCTCGCAACGAGCCATCTGCTAGCAAGAGTGCCTCAGTACAGCACTGGCATGCCTATAGGCTCCACCTTGTAGGCTCTAGATGCAAGCAGCACAGCGGGCTTCTGCCCCCCAAAAAGCTTGTGTGGTCCTTGGCTTGTCTTCCCTGCAAAGCTGTAAGGGCTGGGGGAGTCAATCCTCCAAAACAACACCCTCCCAGATACTTTTGTTGACAGTGAATCAGTTTGTGCTCATGAGCAATTTCACGCACACTTTGCAGCCCACTTATGTTCTCAGAGGGGCCATGAGAGAGATCCAAGTCATGTGGGCAGAGAAAAGGGAAAAGACTAAATGATGCCACTCGCTGCCCCTCTCTGCTCACCTATGGTTGTCAACAAGCCATGAAAAGATGAGAAAATGACAGCTACAGTGGATCCTGAGTACCCAGATGCAGCCATTGGAAAAGCCTGGGAAGAAAAACCGCCTCCTACCCTGTGTTTGGGGAGACATGGGTAGAAGATACACCCACCAGCCAAGAGGCAGCTGATCTGGCATCCATCTCTGCGTTGCTTCATACTAAAGATACCTTGAAAAGGCAGAAGAGATCCCCAATCTGTGTGAACCCTATAAATTTCTACTTAAATATACTGAAAGAGGAAGTAAACCCAAACTTTTTCAGAAGGTCCTAGGCGAAAGGATGCTCTTGGTGATGGTACCTGTTATGAGATGGAAGCTAGTCTGCCCCCCTGGCACCAGCAGCAGGCACAGAACCTCTCACAGCTCCAAACAACATACGCCATGGACACAAGCTCCCATCATCTCCTGGCTTCTTGCCTCAAAAACAGGACCGGAGCATGAACCTTGCTGTCTCAGCAGGTGGAACCCACTGACAGGGCTCAGGATCAACCTGCTGTACAGGAAAGATGCTCTCGGCGGAAAGGGAAGGGCCCCCACGTGTGGCCACCCTCCTTCCCTCCTGAAAGCACTGGGCTAAGCCTGAAAAGTTAATGTGGGTGAAAAATAAACCAGCTCTGTACTCATCAAATCTCTTGGTGGGTAAGCCCCAGGTAACCAGTGCTCCAGCACAGGAATGTCAGATTCTCCCACCTTAGCACAATAATACAGCGACTGTTCCTGAAGGGGGGACGTTTATTTTTACAACTTTGCACAGTGCCTACAAGTCTTTCAGCCACACAGCATCTGGTTCAGGCACTGCCCTTTGAATGGCTTTTCTGTTGGTGCAGTAATTAAAGGTATCCCAGGCGACACCTGATCCCTTATCAAGTTCATTAATTTAAGTGGAGTTATTTGGCTTTCTGTTTTCTATACTTCATAATGTATTTCTAACCTTTAAAGTGACACAGGCAAGCACCAGATTGCAGGGGCGCTTATTAACAGCCTATTAAAATATTTTATGGCCTTTATTTTTACGTTGCCATAGGGAATCAAGTCTTGTGCTGTTGTTGAACAGGCTCAGGATTGATGTTAGGAGAGCTTCACCCCAGCCTAAGGGGGAGCAGGGGTAGGAAATGAACCAGGAGAACAAACTCTCCTTCAGCTCCCCACGTGCCCTACAGCTGTTGTGCAGGGATGGCAGCAGGGAGCCCTCCAGTGAGGGCCCCCAGTTTGGTTTGGTGTTTCATACACACAAACCAGTAGGACAAGACGCCAAGGCTCTGGGAGCACCAGAAAAGGGGCACACACCTCTGGAGAAACAGATCTGGGGGTCTTCCCACCAACCAAACAGACGCCCGGGGAGAAGCTCGGAAAGGACCTTCCTGCTCTCCTGTGAAATCAAGGTGTCTGTGGCTTTTTGTTTCAGAGCTGCCGTACCACATCCACATTTTGCAACTGAGATAGAGCCAATTCTTCTTTGGGAGAAGAACACAATCTTACCTAGATGAAACTACAATTTTTACCTAGAAGGCCTACAAGTTTTCCAGCCCCTCGCATGGGGAAAGCTCCCTCAAAGGAGAATGCCCTCCTCTGTTAAAAACTTGCACCTTCTCCTAATTTAAGCACATCTGATATTGAGACAACACAATTGGATTTAGAGACTTGACTTTGTCCTGTGTAGAAATTCAGAAATTACAGTCAAATCCCTTCTGTACTTCCTATTTTGATAAACTTCCTCGGGTGAGCTTGGGGTCTTCCCAACTCTATGCTACGTTTCTCTTATTCTTTCAAGCATAAAAAATCATTTCTAATGAAGCAACATATTTGGAAGGGTATCAGCAACATAAAAGTATTTTAATTGCTCATGTTTTCAAAACTTTTTAATGAAGTCAAATCAGGAATAGACACTCATCTGCCAAAGAATCTATAAAATATTTCACAATGACATTATAATTGATGTAACCGGTTGTATAAATTCCTGGCATTTCAAACAAAGATACTAGAGATTAGCACAAGCAAGATTATTCAGTAGGCAATTATTATTTATGCTTTAATTATAACGGCGCTGTGGCTTTCCCCCCCCACCCAGTTTTTAATTTAAATGTCATACTGGAAGGCTTTCTAGACAGATTTTGTGTGGGTAACCTTAAAAAACTGTTCTCAGCAAGCAATCCCATAGCACCGATGCATGATGAGTAGTTATATTAATAAGTGTTATTAAATGTACCACTCCTTTAGCACCTCACCCAGGACTGAGGGAAAGACTATCAGGCTGGCATCAGCCCTGGACATCCAGGAGGGAGTGTTCCTCCAGTTTCATCTTATAGCTGAGCGATAGCAGGAGAAACACAGCAGCACACCTTCAACCCAGGCAGGGACAGACCATGGAGGTCACCAAGCTCACACGTCTCCTACAGTTGTACAGGCTCCCATCCCCTTTCCTCCCAACCCTCAAATAAGAAGCTACACCCAAAAAACCTGAAACAAGTTCTAGAGGACCATGCCAAGACCATTACAATTCTTGCCTGCTGGGGGAGTTTTAAGGGGGGTCTTACCTAGTTTAAATTAAAGCTGCATCCACAGGAGAGGCTTGGCAGGAAGAGCAATAACCTTTCTGAGAACTGCCTTGCAACTGTGCCATTCACTCATCTCCCAACAAACTCCCTTCACACTTCTTCTCCTGCTCCCACCACAGAAAAGAGGGGAGGAACCAACTTCCATCTGTGTCCCACAATTACTACCCCTTCCTGGGTAGGCAATAAAGCACCGAGTCCCAACAATTTCCTCCTCCTGAAGTTCATTAGATGGTTCTACTAATTAGCAGGCTTCCCATCTCATCATGCCTGGCACCTGAAATCCCACTTGTATTTCTGAAGCGAGTAATTAAAACCCAAGGTACTGGGTTTTAACAAACAGGTACTGATGGAGACTAATATTCTATCAATATAACGAAGCAGCTTGCTGGATAGTAAGATGCCCAGGCTCAGACGTTAATGGAGGCCAAGGGCAAAACGTGCCTTGGTTGGCAAGCACATCCTCTGATGGGGGCCCCCCCAGGTAAAGTCCCTGTAACTTTGCCGAAACTAATCTGATTCTGGGGAGAATTTGGGTCATTAAATCTGTCAGGAGCCAAAACAAACAGAGAAGAGGTACGACTGCCACTGTCAGAGCACAGAAAAATAGTAATGATCAACAATTTCAACACCTTCCCTGTAGAGACTGCAATAATTAGCCAGTAATTATCAGGCATGATTTCCTTTTATGTGGAGGGACTAGGAGGTTACCTGCTTCAAGGGCAGCAAATGCGACTTTGCTTCTTTCAGGCAAAATTGAAAAATGCCACCACCAGCAGCCAAATCCCAATAAAGAGAGCGTTTCGTTATCAGCCATTTGCTGGTCCCTATTAGAAACCACTCTGCAGGGCCATAACCCAACATATTGCCCCCCCTTATTACTGCTGCTGGAAAAGTTAGTTCCTCTGCACCTTAGAGAGGAACGGGGGCATAAACAGGAAAAGAGAGAAGGAGGCAGAGAGAAAGAAAGAAACCTAAGCACTTACTTGATGTTGTCAAGACACCCGGATTCGGGTTTCAGTATGGCAGTATGGTGAAACATTTTATAGAGAGCAATCCCAAGGAAGATGACATTAAGCTGCAAGGGGGGAGAAAGAAAAAAAAAAAAAGAAAGGTTACTTGAGAGGGCACAACATGATGGGGAGAAAGTCAACTTCTCTGTTCCAGACAGAAGGGAGGTCTCGCTGGTTTTATAGGGCCTGGGTCCCAGACCGTACACCTCTAAGGTGAGGTGGGCTCCAGGCTGCAGGGCTGGGGGTGCCACAGCACAACCAAAGCTGCTTCCAACACCAACTGCAGTGCTTCCAATGGCCTTAGGGAGAAGTAAAAATACTTGCTGCAATGTCTCTTTCGTGTCTGAGAGGTGTACGGCTGCTCAGCTGGCCCCACGATAATTAAGCCAAAAAGCATCTTTTTTTTTTTTTGTGAGTATATCTTTTAAATATGATGTGATGGGGGAGATGAGAAAGGAAATCCTGACTGCAGAAGACGCTTAGCGTAATTTTCAACATCAAGCTGAAAAATACCAAGGAAAAAGAGTTTGGTTTGTTCTGTAAAAGATCTGCTGGCGTTTCAATCCTCAGCGTTAACAAGACTGGCAGTTCTGGGAAAGGAGTTCCCTCCGCAAGCCCAGCCCAGGGTTTCAGACATAAGCACAAAGGGAAGATACCTTTTTTTTTTCTGAATGAATTGCTTAAGGGGAAAAAAACCCAGCAGTTGTAGCTGATGGTGCAGCCCTCTCCCTGATGTGGGAGGCTGCTGAAATGGCCCCCAGTTGCAGGAGAAGCAGGAGAAGAGGGACAATATCTGCATTGAAGTGAAAGTGCCTGGTTTGCTGTGTTAGCCAAACTGGAGTCTATTCAAAACAAAGGCTGGTTTATTTAAGCCATATTGTAGCAATTAAAGTACAAGAGAACTCCAGCTGCCTCTAAAGTTGGGTTCTCTACCTTGTTGCTGTGTTAGCTGACACACTGGCAATCACACTGAAGTCACACCAGCTTCAACTTCTGCTGGGGAGGAAAATCCCCCATCAAATCTTTCTTCCAGTTGGGACTTTATTTCATCACCCCCACCCCATAATTCCTTTTTTTTTTTTTTTTTTTTTTTTTTTTGCATGATCAATGCAAAGCTTTGCTCTGGAATTCAAAGGCATGGGGAAGAGGAGGGGGAAGATGGTGGTGGTGGGTGCTGTCAGGGGCATTAAAATAGAGCTTGATACTTCTGGATGTCCAAGGGTAGAAACCAAATTCTGCAGGTGCCTCTTCCAAAGAACCCCGGCCTGTTTTGATCAATTATTTTGCAATGCCAAGAGCCTCTCATAATGAGGGTCTAATTGCTTGTGCCAGGTAGGGTCAAAGAAGAACATGTCTTTCTCAAATTAATCTGTGTAAATTAAAGATAAAGAGTAAAGGGACAGCAAAAGTTTTATTTCTTGACCTGGGAGATGGGGTAGTTAATTAGGAGTTCTTACCATAATTATCAAGGTCGCGGGTCCTATAAAACTCCAAATGAAGTAGGTGTCAAGTCGGAGCCAACATCTGTAATGAAACACAAGGGAAAGAAGGCATTCAAGGACTGCACCAGGACATACATCAAGAGTGAGTGAGTGACAGAGAAGAATGGGAGCTGCAAAACATGCCGGTGGGAGACAGGAAATATTACGTTGCTTGTTCATTTAAATGCTGAATTATGTGTCCAATTTCTGACAGTGCTATTGATGGAGTAAGATAATTACCTCTGGAGGAAGCAGGGAGAAAATGGCACAAGGCCTAGCTAAAGTTTCCTGCATCTGTCAGAAAAAAGCCCTTAAATCTGTGGGTTTTTTTAAGGAAGGAGTCTGATGAGCATCCATGGAGCTTTCTCTCTGCTTTAAGCTTCTCTTCCCTCTCCGTCTCTGACACAATGCAAGCTGTCTGTCAGCTGTCAAGCACGATGACATTTCTCCAGCAAGCAGATCAGAGCAAATTTGGTACAAATAGGAAGCATAATTTGGATAACAGAAGGCTGAGGTTTAATTAGGTTCAGCAACTTCCTCTTTAGAGGGTTTTATTTCTCTGAACCTCCGGAGTGTTTTGTTTCCACTAATGTTTCAAGGGTTGCATATGGTCTGCACTATCACATGGAGTTGATTCATGGCCTAAAACTAAATTATTAATCACTTAATTTCAACCACATTTAATACTCCCCACATTTTTTAAGGCCCCTGGGAAATTACATTTCCATTCCTAGCTCATTCCAGGCGACAGGAAGATAAAATGGAAGTGACTGGTTACAAGACAGACGAATATAAATTCCAAGAAAGTTTTGCATGATGTTTAAAATAATAATATCTTGTCGTGTTTGCAACGCTGCAAATCACAGCTCCGTTTATACATAGAGGACTAAGAAAGCATAAAACCACTCTCATACTAAACATCTGATGGAATTTCATAATTAGGCAAGCGGCAGGAACTGTATATATGAATTTATCTGGGTGGATAAGAGAGCAGTTCTCATGCATAACAGCTCAAGTGCACACGCTGAATGGTTTTTCCCTTCCAATGGGTTTTGCTACAGGCAGGAAGGTCTTTGCCAGTAACCCCAGGGAAGACGTGAGCAGGAGCTGCCTGATGAGAGAATAAAACATGCCCCGAACCTCTATGACTGGGAGAGCCCAAGATTTGAATAAATTCAAAGACATACATAAAGCTTCTCACTTCCCTCCCTGACCATATAAATTTCAGGTCTATTCAGCATGGAAGATGTGTAGATGAATATAGGGTTGCACCGCTGTTTGTCACAAATTAAAACACCGTCACTTCCACGGGCATCGCTCCTGAGCCGCCTCTGCAGCTGCTCATCCAAAATCTTCATGTGACAGCATCAAAATCTTAATGCAAGGGGCAAACAGAAGCTTTCAGAGCGATTGCAGGGAAATCTTGTTTCCTCTGCGGCTGCTGAAGCTCAAGGTGATTTAGATGCAGCTGGTAACGGACCAACGCGAGTGACTAGAAACTATTTGAGCCTGATTTCCTGCAGGAAAGGGTTTATGCGATCATGACATCTGTGTATCTCCTGTAATAACATCTGAAATGTCACACAATTGCAACTAGATTTGACAGAGGAATAGAGGTTTCCAGGATAATGAAGTCCCTGTAAAAAGTCCTCCCGACCATCCCCTGAAGAAGAGACATCTGCACAGCAGCACCTCACGCGTCACGCCACCTATAAATCAGGGAATATGCAGCCCCATAACTTTTTCTCTACTGGTAATAAAAATGCTGGTGTGTAGGAGAGGCCTCAGAGGGCTGGTTTTGTTTTTCCCTAAATTAAAAAAAAAAACAAACCAGTTTGACATTCAAAACATCCCCCGGCCCCCACAGCACAGGAGGCAGGAGCACAACGTACTTTAAGTGCCAGGCGACTTGGTTTTCCTTCAGCACAAAGAGCTTGCTCTTGGAAAGCCCAGGGAAGAGGAAAGACATAAACCCTCTCATTCCTCCTTAAGGCATGATGGCCAGCCATACGGTCATACCTGATGCAGCTGGTTTTGAACGATTGGGACACGGGGAAAAGCCCTGAAAGCTGAAATACAGCACAAGGGAAAAGCCCTGCTGGGTTGAGCAAAGAAGCACAAAGCAACTGGTTTCCTTTCCAGCCAGCCAAATGGGTGAAATTTTCCACCCTCTTCCCCTAAAAAAAAATCTGTTCCCTTTGGTCGTGGAGCACAATTCAGTGAGGAGAGGTGGATGCTGTGGATGGGAAATGGCTGAGTGGCCAGGTCCTGCCCTCGGGACAAGGGGGGGAGAAAATGGGTCCCTCTCCAATGAGAGAGAGACAGCATCATCAAAGGAAGAGAACAGCTTGTGAAAACCAGAGAAGGCTTGTTTTCTTTTGGTTTTTTTTCCTTCTTGTGGCCCTCTCTGCATGCTTTAAAGAATGTGATGTCACTTTTTATTCGTTCGAATAGAGAAATCGGCTTTCTATAAAGCCATGCATGGCACTCAGTCTTGGGAGACTAAAGAGAAAGCTGCAGGACTGCCTCGAATTTGCAGAGGGACTTTAAAAAAAGCCATTCTTTTTGCGGTCATCAGGAAGAGATGCAACTTCGAACCTGTTTAAGCCATATCTCATTAAAAATACAAATGAAGACCAAACCATCCGAACACGGGCATCCCACCAAGGAGCTGTGAATTGCTCACCAGACAAGTGAGTACCACATTCAGTGAGTACCACACTCAGTTTTTCTTCCCTTAGAAGACAAAACCCTACGTGCTCAATGAGCTGCATCAAGGAGCTCCTCAAAACAAGGAAGCAATCAGGCTTCCCAGAAGCTGCTAATCTTGGGCTGTGGAGTTCCTCCTGGCCCATGCTCTGCGCAGGGTCTTGCCCTGTTCCAAGTTCAGACCCTGCTGCCATTAGGCCAACCAGCTGCTCCAGGGCTCGGGGCAAGGCAGGGCAGAGAGTCTGAAAGGCCACCTATGCAGGGAATGCTGCTCCAAACCCCGTTCCTTCCTTCAAGAGTCACACCAGTGTTTTCAGTCCCTGTAACCAGCTCCGTGGAGCTGCTTGCCTTTACTTTTTAATTTCCTTGTTTTCCACGGTGACAAGTCGCTATATTCACCTAAAGCTTTTCCAAGTCATAAGGACCACAAAGAGTTTATTTTCTGCATGAGGAGAAATCAAATACTAATCCATCCCTGGTGTGCATTAAATATAACCAATAAACAATCATTAGCTGCCATTGGACCATAAAATTTGAAGAGCCCTAAGCATATCCCCATGTTGGTGGCAGCTCAGCGGCTGGTTTCACGTGGCTGCACAGGCTCCTTGTCTGGGTGCAGCAATGGGATATGTATGCACAGGACATGGCTTTCAATATAGGTCCTGCCTCATGCAGACCAGCATCTGCATTGCCCACACCTTCTCACAGAATCATGGAATCATCTAGGTTGGAAGGGACCTTCAAGATCATCTAGTCCAACCATCAACCTAACTCCAACAAAAATAACATCACTAAACCATATTCCTGAGGACCATGTCAATCCTAAACATCTCCAGGGATGCTGTCTCAACCACTTCCCTGGGCAGCCCATTCCAAGGCTTCAGAACCCTTTCCGTGTCAGAATATTTCCTAATATCCAACCTGAACCTCCCCTGGCACAACTTGAGGGCATTTCCTCTCGTCCCATCACCTGTTCCTTGGGAGAAGAGACCGACCACCGCTGGCTACACCCTCCTTTCAGGGAGTTGGAGAGAGCCAGAAGGTCTCCCCTCAGCCTCCTTTTCTCCAGACTAAGCAACCCCAGCTCCCTCAGCCTCTCCTCACAAGGCTTGTGCTTCAGACCCCTCACCAGCTCCGTTGCCCTTCTCTGGACCCGCTCCAGCCCCTCAAAGTCTTTTTTCTGGTGAGGGGCTCAAAATTGGACACAGTCCTCGAGGTGGGGCCTCACCAGTGCCCAGGACAGGGGGACGGTCACCTCTCGGGTCCTACTCCCTACCCTGTTCTTGACATAGGCCAAGATATTGTTGGCCTTCTTGGCCACCTGGGCACACTGCTGGCTCCTGTTCAGCCCACAGTCGATCAACATTATTCTCCTCCAAATAGCCATCACCAAAAATCAAACAAGTTCAGTGGAGCCACCCAAGACAGACCGCATTGTTAGACAGTTTTTTTCTGAGCAACATTAATACTCAGAAAACGTGATGGACTTGGAGGCTGCGTACATACACTGGGCTTTCCTTTTGCTTTCTGACAGCTTGACTGCTTAGCACGTACATCCTGCTTTATAGCACACCAAAGGGAGGGAGAGGGGAGGAGAAAGAACAGAGATATTCCTGTCACAATGAATTTGATCTTCATTGGATGAATATACCCACAAATACAGTTTCTTAAATATACTGAACCATTCAAAACATAGCCACTTTCCTCTGAGATTTGTAAGAGGCATTGATATGAAACCCAGGACAGCATGGGAATAGGGGATAGCTTCTTGCCATCGATTTTAGATGGGCTGCTACTTGAGTGAGTCCTCTCAAAGGGAGGCTGCTCAAGTCTTAATCCAGCTCTTACCAAATTTTAGACACAAGTTATTTTCAAACACTAACAACAACTGCATATGCTACTTTCCCTCTGCCTTTTGCAGCATTGCCCACCATGATACTTGACATCAGATTTGGCCAGGAGATGGATGGATTTGGTTAACACACAGGAAAAGGCAAACGAGGTAACTTTCTAAAACTGCAATCCCAGTATCTTCTTTGTTGCAGCAAAACTTGAGACGTGGCCATTTAAGACTCAACAGCTGAAGATCCGACCCACAAGAAATGTTCACTTGGAAGTTCAGGTGACCACTGCCAGAATTGCCTTGGCAATGTTGGATGACCACACTGTCTACAGGGGGGCCTCCTGCTTTTCACCTTTACCTTAGAAATTACAATCAGAACAAGGTGAGGTGCAACATTTCTGATTTATTTGGAGGGAAGGGCCAAACACGGCTTAGCTCGCTCACATGAATAGTCCCTGCTGGTCTGAATGGGATGGAATCACTAATGGAATTAGTGGAATGACTGCACTGCTGCTTGGTTATGAAAGAAAATTAATCTCCTAATATGAGTAGCTTGAACTGCTCTTAAAAAAAATAGTAAAAAGAAAAGGATCAGTTCCAGTCCTTGGAATAATTAAGTATAAGAGAGTATCTTTACTGGGCAGCTACTCCAAAATGCCAATATGAATGCTGGGACATGAAATGCTTCAGAAAATCACAAGCACTGGGTGATAAGCAAAAAACCAGAGAGAGGAACAACTGCCTGTTCCCAGCTATGTAAGCTGGGCATGTGTTACAGGAGGGTTAGATTTAGAAAGGAAAATGAAATCAAGAAAACCTACACTGGCTGTCTAAGTAAATCATTCTGAGATGCATGAACGGTGGCACCAAATGCCAGGCAAAAAACAAATAACACTAACAGCTCCATAAGTCCTGCTTAAACAAATGCAATAAATAATGGAGAGAGGCAACTAATATATTCCAGAGGATGTTTTACAAAACCCGGCAAAACCAAGCAACTTCTTGCAATCAAATTATGTATGCCTGGCATATAGTTCACTGCAAATTCTAATCAGTTCTACCCTTCTAATAACATTATACAGAAAAATACATCATCATCCATCAACCAGATGGAGCATGATAGTTATACAAAACATATTGTGTGTTTTTTATTTTCCACTATGAGAATGTGATAAAATTGTGCACTCTGGAATTAGTGATTATAAATAAATATTTAAGGTTCTGCAAATCTCTGTAAACATTTATTTGCAAAATATTATATATACACGTTTAATCATTAAAAATAATACTTCATGCTGTGGGGAGGGAGGAAGATTTTACTGGCGCAGACACAGGACTGCTGCCTCCTCAACACCAAGTTTTGTTGTTCACCTCCAGCAAAATTTAGTCAAATTTTGGCCTATACCTCCCATGCCATGGAAACATTGGGGCATCCGAGACCTGTTGGGATAAGTCAGCGTATCCCATGGAATATATTTATTTTTGCTGTACTTCAGAAAGGTCCCTATATTCATTTAACAGGATCAGACTGCAAATCTGCCGTGGTGCTTTATGGGAACTGTGGTGAGGTGCCCATATGAGGTGTATGTTCCCACTCTCTACAGCTAGCCTGCTGCACGCCGGAGCAAAACAGCTGCAGCTCCCAAAACCTACACCGGTTCTCTGGTTGTCCCTACAGAGCATCACAACCAACACTGGTTCT
>BJBW01015657.1:0-12524 GCA_004320125.1 Scolopax mira
ATTTTACAGTGCTTTGGGAAAGAAAAGAAACACAAAATTTGAAGTTAATATTCCTCATGGAATGAGATTAGAGATATTTATTTTACGCCCTACTTGAACCATCACAGTAATTTTCATCTGCACTAATAAAAATAAATCAGAAGCTGATCTTCCATGCATTAAAATTACCATTTCATGCAACAGTCACAATGTTTCTGAGACATATATGCCCTTTGGAACTCCTGCCACAAATAGAGCTGAATTTAGGGACTGCTGCGTGCGCAAATTTATTACATCAATTCTTTCCAAAGGATACTGTCGTGTACAAAATTCAATGTGGGGAGATACAGAAAAGCATCCAGCACTAAGGAAAGACTCTTAGCTTTCAAGAGGAAAATAATCAGAACCAAATAACTAAGAAAACCAATGTCACCAGCTGTGGGGTGACCAGCAGAGGCCTGTTTGGAGCACACTCATCAGCCAGACATGATTTAATGAACTCAAAGCAGTTCCCCTGTCTGCAGCTCAGCCTCTCTCGAAGATGCTCATTTGCAGAGCAGGATACAACTTGCTGTTAGACAGGAGAAGTTCAATACTCATTAACCAAAAGAGCCCCCACTTTGTGCTGCTGCCTGCAGTACAAACCATCTGCCCACAGGTTTTGTCAATCCCACCACCCACCGTTCCATGAATGCTGTACCTGGAGACACCATAAATGCATCAACGCTCCCAGCCCTCAGTAGGGCTGTTTTCACAGCCAGAGTCCAAAGCCATGCAAATAGAAAACAATGGAGAGACCCATGGTTTCATCTCAAATTTGCATACAGCAACGTCTCCTTGCAATAGCTTACTCTTCAAAAAAGATCTAAAAAGAGCTATGTGAGAAGGGAGAATTGAAGCAGGCAGATGCACGTTGGGATATTGACTCCAAATCAGGCTTGCAAGTGCACCTTTTGCTTTGCAACCCAGGACAGTAACACTGTAATACTGTAACCCAGGACAGTAATACTTTAGCACAGTAGAATTGTGCTAAAGCAAAACTGTCATGCACAGAGATTTAAGGAGACAATACACTAAAAGCTCAGGGACTAGATACAGTCATAAAAAGACACAGGCAGAAGCAGCTTCTTCCTTGTTCTTTACTATAAATCATCCCCATTGTTTATTCAATGCATCGTTTATTTGATGGGGAAGGCACAGCACAGGATGGGGTAACCTTCTCAGCCACCCAGTGCATGCTCTCATGACTACCCGGATCCAAACCCAGCTTGCCCCCAATCACTCCCAGTCTTCTGGCTCAGAAAAACCCAATTCTGGCTAACACAAAAGGTTGCATTCAGGGGTGTGAGGCATCAGACATGCCAGGGTTCTTCACTGTGCTGTAGCCAACACTATCAGGTGAAAGTTGCTTAAGATGTGACCTTTCTTAGCTTCTTCCATGTCTACATTTCTGCTCTTGAGCTCCACACTAAATCTTGGCCACACGCAGATCATTCAGGCAGCTCAGTAAAGCCAAGGATGGGCAATACCTAGGTATGATAGAGACCCAATACCACACCAGCTGTCAAAAAAAGCTCCATAGCCATATGCTTGGTCCTTGCAATTCGGTCACACAGGTCACAATGGAAAAACAAATCCAGCAACTTGGAAAGCCATGGGCTGAAGTCTGCTATCCCACCACTGGCAACGCTTGGTCATGCATGTTTCTCTCCCCCCACTGTCAGCCTGAAAACGCTCTCTTTAAGACACAGCTATGGCAAATAGACTTGTCACCATCTTCCAAATAACTCACGTGAATGTCTCACATTTTTCAAGTGGTGCCATAAAACATGGGGCTGCACACACCACAAACACTGACATATTTCACTAATACAATCCAGTAGCAGCATATGGAGAATATTTATACAGCTCTTTATTATTTTTTATGAAAGGTAAACAACCCTTTTGGTGAAACGGTGACTTGCACTGACAGCATCTTTGTTTTTATGAAAAAATACCGATGGCAGGAGGGCCAGAGGGTTTGCAAATCCAACTCATGTGCACGAATTCCTCTGGTTCTGTTGCAGGAAAACAACATTCTCGTCTTCACAAGACTTGACTCTTGTTCATCTCTAAAGCTGGTCTTGATACACTAATTACTTGACACAGTAATTAGGAGAAAGAAGAATGAGCTAAAGATACATAGAAATAAAATCTAGATTTTAACGTGAAAAACATCATTCCATCATTTAAAAGTCACCTCCTTGATACACTTTCATATCTTAAGGTCAAACACTTCTAAATGAGGAAAGGAGTGATTCTGCTCATCAGTGCAGGGCTAACACTAGGCAAAGTTAGCGTGGTCTGCTACAGCATTCCCAGACCCAGGAAGCACTAAGATTTCAGATGTCTTCAGACTAATTAAGTCTTCTTAATTGCTGCTTTACTAATTGGGGTGGACCACTTTTGTCATGATTTTAGCTGTTGACAGACAAACATGTAGAATGCAGCATTAATTCCTTCTTGATGTACTGAGGAAAGCCAACATACATTCAAGCCCAAGTGAGAGAAATGAAAACTAATCAGAGCAATGCAACATTAGCACATGTTGTCTCACCCTGGGGAAAGCCAAGAACCCCACACCAGCTCCCCGCAGAGCCAACGGTGAGGGTCACTTCAGCACTTCCAGCCCAAGTTGGTGAGATACCAAAACTTCAAGACTTTGCACTTGTGCTTTGCTTGCTGACAGAGATAACACCCTGTGAAGGCCATGCCAAGGTGACTCTTCATCAAATTATTTTTTTCCCCTCTTCTCTTCTGTGTTTCCTGCCTTTGCTTTAGAATATCCCAGACTAAAGATTTTTTGCATTTCTACAGACATTTTATACTAGCTCATATCTTTCGAAGATCTCTTCTGTTGCTAGTCATGAACTCACCCTTCTACTCTACTAGGAACAAACTTTTCAGTATTTTAAGCATTCAAGACCTACAAACAGTATCTTGTGAATCAAACAGTGCTTGTTCAGAGCAGGGAGATAAGCCAAAGTAAAAGCTGACGGGGTTTGGTTTTTGTTTTTTAAAGCTGGCCTATTGGTAAAGAAGGATCTCAGCCTCACTACCTGCTGTCACAAACCAATACAGGGAACTGCTGACTGAGCTGGGCCTTGGACCCACAGCATTTGCTTTGCAGGTGTAGAAAGGGAAGAGGCAATCACATACACAAGACAACTGCTCCAGCCCATCCCAGCCCACCTCTGCTGACCCAAGGGTGGGCAGGGGGTGTTTTCCCATTGAATCAGCCAGGCAGGTGCAGCGTCCACCTTCCTGTGGAAACCAGGAAGAATCTGGTGCAATTGGAAAAAAATTGGGCAAATCCATTCTCTTTCTCAGCTCCAGATCACTATAGAGGCTTGAGCCAGAGCCATATGAAAGACCCAAGTGATGCTGTCCCAAACACCTTTTCCCTGGGAGGTGGTTTAACAGCAAGACCCACTAATTTGAAATAGTCCATTTTCACTACTTTCCCTACAATTTTGGTTTAGTTCCCCCTTTCCATCCCTCTAGGACACCCCTGGCTGACTCTTGCCTTCAGTCCAGATGCACTTTTCCAAATGACATTGGTGCAAGCTGTCTGGGTCCCCAGGCAGTGTACAAACTGTACCTCAGTGGGAACAAACTCCAGGTTCCTTTATTCAGACTCTGGAAAACCATTTCCACGCTAACACTCACTGGCTTTCCCAAGCCTCTGCAACAGAGGACTAAGATTTTTCTTCAAGTTCCAGAAGACTGTCTGCACTGAGGGAGAGTTTCTGCAGTCACCATGATGAAAGATGGGAAACAGATCTCTATTTTTCCCCGTTGAAAGTGAATGACTTCTGCTCCCCAGATTCCAAAGTGCCCCAGAGCACTGATGGGACAGGACCTCCTGCCTGCCTTTGGAAACCTTTACAGGGAAGAGGGCAGATTCATGCTATATTTGTTTGCCCTCCCAAAGAGAGGCAAAGGTACAATATAGCCCAAAGGAAGAGCAATATAAGACTTGGGGGACCGGTCTGGTTTTTAGGGTGCCAGCACTTAACTCTTGTCCTCTCCAATGTCACACAACAGCCTCTAGGCAAGTCCCATAATCTCACTGTCCCTCTGTTTCCGTCTATCAAAAGCGGATAATAGCCTGTCTCTAACATGGAAGGACGCCTTGATAAATGCACTAATTATCACCAGACACCCCACCCAGCACACAAGGAAATAAAGGCCATTTATTTGCTTAAAAATTTTCCAGCTACAAACCCCCTACCAGAAAACTCTGCACACCAAGACCCTGGAACCTGATTTAATTAAATCAATGGGAAAGATATCATTAATTTATAAGAAAGCTCAAACTTAAAAGGAAATTGTTTACATTGACCAGCATACAAAATCCTTTCATCTGCTGAGAGCAAACACATTTTTATTACTCTTAGCACTGCAGAAGACTCTTCTGGAGCCGTTTTGCTATCGAACAGCCCGTGCAGCCCAGCTGCACCTCCGCTGCCCCATTTGTCATCTCAACGCACCATTTGTCCCTCACAACACAGATCATCTTACACAAAGCAGTTGTCATGTATCTTCCCAGTCACTACCACGTCAAGCACTTTACGCATTCCTCCCCACATGTGCCCATAAAAAAGTCACTTGCCATAAGAGTTTTTAAATGGGGCCTGTCAAAACATCAAGATAGAAGGTGTGCAAGACAGAACCTCGGATTTCTTGTGCTACTTGCTGAAACACCCATACACACAGGCTTTTCTTTCCACAACATACCACTGAGATATTTGGTCTTGGCTTGTAAAGGAGAGGAATCCTGCCGGGAGGGGAGACAAGAGAGACACAACAATCTTAAAAGGAAGCTTCATGCATGTAAAAGCCTACGAAAAGTAAAACGCAGCTATCCGTAACAGAAATGATTAGGAAGTGATTTAAAGCAGTTTGGAAATACTGTTTCAGTGGTTGGTTGAACACCTCCTTTAGAATACAAACATTCAGCAGACTGTTTATAGCCCATGGGGAAAAGCTCCTGACTTCCCCTACCCAAGCACAGCAGGGCACAGTCTACTCTCAGTGAAGAGCATAAATTTTGGTCAACTCCAATGGACATGAACAACTCACCAAATTTATCTCAATTTAACTAATTTCAGAAAACTTAAAGAAGTGAAGACAAGCACTCTCAATCTCAAAGACACTCAAATCCCTACTAGATGTGCTACTGTGTAGATAGTGATTGCTGATTTATTAACCGCAAACCACTGTGGATCAAGCCTCAGTATTTGTTAGTATCTTTGCTGACATTGGCCTTTAATGGTCCCATCCAACTCCCATTAATGAGAAAGGAACGCCACCTATTTTCTTTAATGGAGTTGAATGAAGTTATAGCAGTTAGCATCTGATCAGGAAAAAAACCCCACATTTAGACCTATTAGTCCTACTGGCTGCATTTTATCTGATTTGAAAACTCCACATCTAGAGTTATGAGAGAGAATTTCAATTATGCTGCTGTTTCCAAATTTAAAGAAATTTTTTAAAAAATCATTGAGAATTGAAAATCCACTTCTTATTCACTTGGGTGTAATTCAGAAGCAAGCCTGTTGAAGCCAGGGCAGGTCCAGGAAGATAAATACAAAGTGACAGGGAAATCCAGACTACCATTCACATCACATACTTCATGCTTCTTTCTATTTCACAGTAATACAGCAAGTTAAGCTGCTTATTAGATGGACATGTTCTCCTGACCACAGCCAGACTTGTATTTTATGCTGGGCTCACCATCAGTACTGACTGCCCTTTAATCATAATTCTGCTGTCATTTGTGGTTCCACTTTGGAAGATACTTGCTTTAACACACAAACCTGATAGCTGGTAGCACTGCAGACATAACCAGCTCTATTTATACAAACCTCTTGCACGTTTTCCTAACAATCTATACTCTCAAATATTTCTCTTGGCTTTACATGATGTCATGGCACACTCTTCCAAGCTCCACAGCACATCAATTTACAAATAATGACCTTCCTGAAACGACCTAATAAGAGCTAATAACTGTACTATAAAGAACAAAAAGATTGTTGCACAGAAGGTCTTCATGTACTGAAAAAAAGACTGAGTTTTTACTAACAGAATCACTAATGGACATGGTTCACATGTGATCTATTTATTTTTAAGAAATTACTACTATCAGTTAATGAAGTTAGCCTTGGAAACAAAAACAAACCCAAAACATCAGTTTCAAAACACACACTGCAGTCTGGCAGCTTATGAATGAAACGCTCCATAGCTGTTTGCGTACATTTATAATTTACTACACCACATTAAGAAATAACACAACTGCAAACAACAAGCTGATGCTCTCCCAGCTGTGCACACTACCTAATGACATCTTCTACCAGGGCTTAGCCAGCCTCACAACCAACTTCTCACTTGGGAGACAGTCAGGAGGATCCAAAGGATCCACGTTGTCTCCAGCAACTGAGGAACAAATGGCAGCAACTCTGCCCTTACAAAGTTTGCATTGTGGGTGTTTTCAAACAATACGCACTGAACATCTGAAATGCTGTTTAACGTAAGCACACACCAGGAAGCAAAGCACAAATCCTGCCTCAGATGCACAGAACGAGGCTGGTGCTGGCAACCTCCACAGAGGCTGAAAGGATCAGAAATCTCTCCTGCAGCACTTGGCACAGTAGCAGTCACAAGAGAGTCTGCTAACGTGTCTTCCAGCAGGAGAGCACTAATTGCACCCCTACCTGCATCTCCTCTCCTTGGAGTAGGATAGGAAACGCCAGGGGACACTGCTCCTTAGTGAGAACAAATACCATGGCCTGTTGCCTGGTTCTCACCTCTCACATGTGGTGTGTGTGAGGCACAAATGGTTCAGCTATACTGAAGCTCTCCCCCTGTCCTGAAAGAGAAGGGCCATCTCGCCTTGTTCCACTCCAGATCTTGCTTTCATCCTGCATCCCAAACTTATCTAAAATCACTGATCTCACGTGGAGGCAGACATCCATATCTGACAGCTCACGTAGGACCAAAGAGTGAAATACTTGGCATGGCAGTAAGAAAAGGTCTCTTCCCTAAATAACGAGCAGCCCGCGGCCTTCCTCTGCAAATGCCCAGATACTGTCCCTTCTGACTTCTGGAGCACTGCTCACATGCCCCAAATTATTCAACTATTTAAAACAACTGCAAGATTACACATTTAATATACATGTCAATTTGTCATGACGCTGTATTTTAAAGACAGCAAAGTAAAGAGCATTCAAGCCTTGATCCTGCAAACCGTGCTTGCTCCCTGAGCTGGTTCTGTTGGAGGTGATTGACGCAGTAACTATTATTAAAACGACAAACTGATTTAAAACAAACAGACAAAACAAACCACAAAACAACAACCTCAAACAAAAACGAAAACAACTGCAGAATTACTTGATTCTGCCAGGTCAGGATTCTGATCATGTGCCATGACCCAAAAGGGTAAGTCAATAAGACAAATTAACTCCTTCACCGGTCTTTCCCTCGCCCCCCTTCCCTTCTTCCCCCTTTTCCTGCCAATAGGTATTGAACCTTTGAGAGAAACACAGAAGACCCCACTGTGTCTGTGACCGGGTGACGGTAGGGGTTGTGTTACAGACCCCAAAACATCTCCAACCATTAAACCCACTGGATTTGCAGCAGCTCCAGCTATTAGATTGCAGGAAGGGGAAGGGAACAAGCCGCTACTCAAATAAGACGCATACCCAGTCTAAGCAGAGTCAACACAACGATTTTAAGGCTTCATACCTAAACCCAAGGGATGCTGCTTTCTAAAAGATGTGAAAGCCAGAACCACAAATGCTGGGACTGCAGGGTCAGTCCCTCTGGAACATGCCACCGAACTCAGCCAGGCACATACTTTGCTTTATTAAACGTGAAAAAAAAAATCTCTAGATGCACTTTTAAGCACATAACTAATCGTATGAAACCTGGCAAGATGTAGGTTTTTCTTTACGCCCTCTCCAGGAATAGACTCAGTATAAGTGTCTTGCTGATTCAGACCCACTGACTACACACAGCATCGTGCCTGTGCTCCACTTCAGGACAGCTGAAGTCCCCTGGCAGCAACCCGGAATGGCCACTAAGCCCTGACATCCCCAGAGGGCACCTTCTCCAGTCCCCAGGGAGAATAAGGGCTTGCATGAAGATGTTCTTTGCCTGAAGTCTGTTCTCTTGCTCAACCTCTATACCCCTGCTTGATCCTCATTCCTATACCCTTCTCCTGAGCTCCAGCCTTGCAGAGAGCATCAGGCCTTTTGCCAGCACCAATGAAGAACGCTGCTGCTTCTCACACTTGCAGTTTTCTCTTCTATCTGCTTTGATTTGCAGAAGAGACATGGAACGTGAGCTCCAAGCCCAGATGACCAGGCTGTACATGGTATACCATGTTTATACACATCCAGAACAGACTATATGTACACGTTCAAAATTGCTGTAATCAGGAAATGAGCCATGAAATGTGTAAGCGACGGCACATTAATAATCTGTTTTATAGCTTAAATTAGAATCTTTGGAATTTCACAGCCAGAGACTTTTAAATAGGTCAAAAACATGGTAATCACACTTAATGATCACACTGTGATATGCACTGCATCAGAGCTAGGAGTGAGGAAACCTGAGCAGAATGAATATGAACTTCTCACACATTTAAAAAAGCTTTTAACAAACCTCAAGTAATTTTTTTTAATACCAAAACACACAGCCTAAGCCAGAATTTTTTGCTCTGCAGAAGTGAGCTGTGAGATTCCATATGATGACAGAGAGCAAATGCTGTACTTCTATTTTTTCTTTTAGTTGGCATTGTAGATTAGCAAAGGCTCTGAACTTGACCACTTACAAGTAGTGAGCATTTAGTGGTGAAAAGAAAGCCTTCCACAACTGAGGAAAGTGCTTTATTGATTGTATTTGCCCATGCAGACTTCACCCCAGGCAGGCAGGCAGACTTCAAACGTATTCACAGGTATCAGCATTTCTATTTCTTTTAAAGAAAAGAACAGGAATCAACAGACCAATCACAGTAATCTTCTCATCTCCAAATCAGGGAAACCCTTCACAATTTTCAAGTTTAGACAAACACTTATGTTCTTTTCACACCAACTGGACTTCGGGTACAAGAAATCTCAAGGAAAAATTATAGAAAAAAAAATTAAAAAAAAATACAGCAAAATAGATGGTTGATGTTAATTAGTTCTGTCCTGTCGAGCTGCTGAGATGTAACCAAAAAGGTAAACCAAGGAGAAAAAAAAAAAAAAAAAAGCTATATTCTGTGGAAATAAAGTCAATGTTTGTCTACTGTGAAAGTACAAAGTCAGCAGGGGAGACTGTTTGGAAGCTTATAAGAAAACAGGAGAGAAATGTTTTTTTGGTTTCTTTTTTCCTCCAGTCAAACTTGGCTTCTTCTAAAAAACAAAGCAAGGCAAAAGATGAAAGGCCTTCTTTTCTGAAGCCAAAGATGAAAAATACAAAGAATATTAATGACTAACAAGTCTGTCTGTAAATGCCATGAGCTTAGCTCTAGTAGGGACAAAAAGGAGGAACAGTATTGGTATTAACTAATGAAGTTTCTGATCTAACGAGCAGTGATGAAGGCCAACTGGGTCATTTATGGAAAGGAGCATTAGTTCAGAAGAACACAGGTTGCCTATGGAGGATAAAAGGAAAGAGGGAAGGATGCCATTATATATAGACATGCAAGAGCTCAGAATGGTTGTGGTTCATTTACAAAGCACATAAAGGTAGCAAATTCCAATTAGAGCTTGTCTGTCCCTCACACATTTGTACATGCAGGTACACCAGAATTGTGGCAAATTTGTAACTTGGCTTATATTACAAAACATGGGATTTTAACAAGTCCTATTTCCTAAAGGAAAACTTCAAAACACACAGAAGGTTGCCTTTGTCATGGTTATTGGGTCCAGCACGAGCCAGTGCCACCTCCCCGTGCCCTGCGTGAGCCCAGCCGTGCGAGATCAGTGCAAAACACATTCCTCCTTGGATGAAGTTTGACCGATTCTTCTAACTTAAGGAAATGAAGCCAAATGAAACCAGGAAGAAGAAAAAAAAAAGAACAAAAACCAAACAACAAACCAGCTCAGAGCCAAGTGACACAACGCAAACTTTGGATTTAGAAACTGATTCATTTGCCAACTCACTGGCATACACACCTAGTGTGTCTATATTTATATGCATGGATTAAGGCTTTCTGCTCCGTAGAGGCATTCTGAGTATTTTCAAATCAGCAAGAAATCAAAAATCGCTGCACTTAGAGGAAAGAAGATGGAAAAATTTCTTTCTCTAAGCTGCAACCATTCCGGTCTTGACACAGCAGCTCTCCTTGCAATTTCCAGCAAGACTGAGAGCTAGGATGGATACAAAATTTTCCCTGAGATTCTTTCCCTTAACAGGCCACCACTCACTCCTGCAGACACACCATGTTTTCAACTGGAGTTTGATGCAGTAGATGATATGAGAAGCCTTTGTGTTGGGATGGAAATCTGGGGAACATTCAGATCCTCTGAAAGATGGCAATGTTTAACCAAATACTGCTGGATTGCTGTGCTGCTGCCCCTGCCTTATGGAGCTGAGAATTAAAAGGCTGTTAGTTCAATGCCCAGCTTTGTCTATAACCCACAGTGGTCTCAGCATATTTCCAAACTCTCTCAGCATCTCCTTCTGGAAAATGGGGATAACACCATGTCTCAACAGTGTCACAAAGGTTTGTTAATGCTTGTAAGCACTTTGTAGATAAGGAACATCAAAACAGCAGTTAGCAGAGGGATTTGGGGCAGAGAGAGACATAAATCCAAAGTACTCATATCATACACTCTTTTTAGACGGCATAGCAGCAGATCATCTCCCTGCATTTAGTGGTTGTGGGCTCCATCCTCTCAACATAGTGAGCACTCTGATCCAAAAAATGAGTCCAGGGAGAATATTCACATGTTTAATGTTAATCATATGCTTAAATCCTCTCAATCTATAAAGAGGGTAAAAGAGAAAAGTGTTCCCTAGCTCCAAAACAAACACAAATTCCCAGAAGTTATATTTAGGACACGAGCAAACATTTGACCAGCCTTTGCTACACACCTGCTAAGCTTCTGCATCCCTGAAGAAACCCGCAGGTGGGAAAAGTATCTGGAGTGCACTTGCTTAGACAAAACATTTCTAATATAACCACTGTGACACTATTAGAAAGAAGTAGCCCAGAGTATCTGAACTGCTATTCCAAAGGCAGAGCAGACCTTGAGCAAAGAAATGAGAAAAAAGAATAAAGTTTACTAAGGAACTCATCACACAGATTTAAAACTTATGATTACAAATTCATTTGCTATATTAATTTCTTCATTTATCAACTGTTTACTGTGAGAGAATGGGTCTTCCCCAGCAGACAGGCCCTGATGCTCAGACCTCACAAACACCACATGCCTTGCAGCAGCCATCAGCAGCACCTAGAAAGCAGCTTCTCCTAACTCTCAGCATCAGAGAGCAACTTAAACTCTAAGCAAAGGGTTTAGACTTCCCCTTAAAGCCTTGTTCATTTTAAGCACACACTGCTCACTCTCATTTTAGCTATATGAACATCTAACCTGTTAAACTCCTGGCCTAGCTTGGAGCTACGAGTATCCTACACTCATTGGCCAGGCTGTCCAGAAGTCCCTGCTCTTGCATCAACCCCACCTTGATGTGTTTCTTGCAAGAGCATGAATTCGGTGGAGCAAGGACACGGTGGTCCTTTTGCACAGGTAAACTCAACGGGGACGAGCAGGTACCTGCAGTGTGAGGATGTTCTGAGCTCCATGTGGTCACAGACATGCTCCTGCAGAGCTCAGCGCTTCCAGCTACATCCATCACCGTAGCGTGGACATATCCCTGACCGGATCAGCATCAGCAGCACAAATAACTTGCTTCCAGAAATGATTTTCAAAACTCTGTTAAAACATGCGTGTACAGCAAGAAAAGCCTCAGGCAATTAAAGGACCACTATCCTGAGCCTGATTGCTTTAGCAGATCTGTAAACATTATCCAGCTTACTCACAGCAACATCACGCTTTGCCAGTGGTGTGAAAAGGACAAATCATTCTCTCACCAGTGTAAGTCATCCAAGATGCTAAATAAGGCTACTAATTATTTCTAGGGCTTTTTAAGGAATCCTTTAAGATTATTGTCCCCAAATTTCATTAAATAACACTTTAAATCCTTTCAACTGAACATCATTAAGTGAAGCTGATGATGTTATAATAAGAAATGTTTTCTCCTCAATTAAAGTATTTTTGTGAAGTGTTCTGTATTTTAACAGTACACACCACTTTTAACCTCATAAATTAGAGGGAGCTGTATCGGTCTCCTCTTACAAAGGGTTAACAAGGTAATTATCCTCCTTGGTTGGTTGAATGAGAACTATACAAAATGCTGTGCCTCAGAGGAGACAGAAGTGTATTCCTACCTTCACTTGCCGTAAACCAAGAACCACAAGGGATGGAATCACGTTGTTGGGTAAGGCTGTAAGA
>BJBW01015657.1:12641-38470 GCA_004320125.1 Scolopax mira
GGGAATCCCTCTGGAGAAGACTAGAATGCCCCAGAAGACACCACCATGACTTTCTTTCCCATCATCTTCCTGGAGGAAAAAGCACTGTCTCTCATGATGGGGTAAGCTACAAGGCATAACTCCAAGCCTGTACAGTCTCAGAGCACCTCTGATGACAAGCTAAGACCTCTTGGACATCTCTGGTACCTTCACTTTGCGTCTCCACAAATATCACCCAGGAGGACAGCTCTAACAGACCTTCATTGCCAGGCACTTCCCCCTGGCTATAACCCCAACGACTCCTTTGCTCTACCATTTCTTTGAAGTCTATAACGAACTCGAGGGTAACAAATGAATGCACTCCCTATCCTCATCCCTTTACCCAGTCATCCTTCCCCATCCTACACAGGCATCCACTTCTTATCCATAGCAAAATAAATGAGATTGAAGGAGTCCCGGAAAGTAGAGCACCAGTTGAAGTGCATCTGTCAGTGCCAAGGAGGGCTGAGATACCTCCAGGTAGGAGGTGCCACTGGCTGCACCAGAAAGCACAGGCATCCCACAGCAGAAGCTGAACACAGGTAGGGACTGCTGGAATACACCTTTGTGAGAACAATAATTAAATTCCAGTCTAATTTCCTTCTGATCTACAGTTCTAACACCAGAGTGACTCCCATTAAGTCAATTAGCAGTGTGGTGTCACTCCAGATTTTTGCCTTAAAGAGCCTGTGAAGCTACTAAACCAACGAGAATCTTTTAATCTACAAAATATATGCCTAGGAAATTTCTTCTGTGGAACATGAGCATCAGCATTTTAGATTTCAGTAATGCCACAAGATGTGCTGCCACCACCACACCCCTACCAGGAAAACAACAGGGCAGGGGACTGTATGAAAGATCCATCCTAAGGAATACAGGCTGGACACAAATGGTTCTCCCTCTGCACTTCTCTTTTCCCCCTCCTTTCCCCGTGTTTCACGCTGTGCCAGGGCATCGCTGAGGGATCAGTGCCCGGTGTCGGTCCTCACACAGCCACCAAAACACCCCAAGCCACACAGTGTCACCCAGGAATACCCTGGGTATTAAAGCCATGGCTAACAGGGTCTGTGCAGCTGCTCCCCTGTCCTGTTAATTAGGTACTACGGACACGCTCGTGCTGTACGCGCATCTTTGACATAACACAGCATGACAATTTCTTCAGAGTCACAGAAACGCAGAGCATACAAATAAACCTGAACGCTGAAACCATTTCATTGTTCATAAGAATATGCACAGTGCACCTGTTACAAGCCTATGCCTTGGAGCTGATTATTTCAGCCTCTAACAAGCCTGTCTGTCTCGGAGGACTGTTAAATTCCAGGAGTAAATAAAGCACAACACAATTATTTTACCAAAAGAAATCATTACTGAATATACAGAGAGTGGTCTCTAAACCCAAGGTAAAGAAAACAATCCCCAAACTGACATTTTTTCCCCTGAGCGTCTTACAACTGCTGAGTCAGTTTAAATTAAATTTAGCTGAAAGAAAATAACTCCAAGATTGATACTGCTAAAGTCCTACCCTGAAACAAATGTTTGGGAGCCCCAACTGCAACACCCCCTCACCCCCCCCAGCCCAGGACTCCTACCGGAGAGGAAGGGTCGCCGCGACACGACCGGGGAGCGCTCACCCAAACCCCAGCCCGGCAGGAGGGACCAGCCCGCAGAGGCGACGCTCCCGCAGCCCCCGGGGGCAGCCGGAACCGCAGGGAGCAGGTGGCGGAGCCGGGCGGCCAGCCGGTCCCCGCAGCCCAGTCCCCGCCGCCAGCCGGGCCCCCGCCACCAACACGCGTGGGACGCCGGCGTGGGGAGCGTACGCGTGTGATATTTACGCGGAAAGAAGGAAATGGAGGAGCGCGGGAGAGGGAGGCAGCATCCCCGGCTGCGGCAGGCAGGGTGCTGGGGGAGGGGACCGGGACCGGGGGGGGGGACTCACCGAGCTACGCGCGGCTGCTGCCCCCGCTGCCGTCCATGGGGGCGGCGGGGGGACGGGAGCCCGCTGCGGGCGAGAGCCGCCTCACGATCCGCCGCATCTGCCCGCCGCCGCCGCGGAGGAGAAGGAGAGGGAGAAGGAGGAGGAAGAGCAGACCGCACCGCGCCGCACCGCACCGCCCCGGAGCAGCCCGGCCGCAGAGCGCCGCCTGCCCGCCGTGCCCGGGATGGGACCGACGGCGGCGGAGAGCGGGCGGGGGGTGGCCCGGCGGCGGGGGCAGGTGCAGCGGTGCGGGGAAGGGGGGGGACGGCGCGGAGCCGGGCGCGGCCCCGGGGCGGTGCAGCTGGCGGAGCGGGGCCGGCCGCGGTAAAGTGGGGGGGGGGGGGGGGGGGGGGGGGGGGGGAGGAGAGAGCGTCTGGAAGCGCCTGTGCGTAACGTGGCCGGGCGCGAATCCGCCCCACGAGGGCTTTTAATGAAGTACAGATGTTCCTTAATATAATTATGTCGTCTTCTTGCCGATAATTGGCTTTGGCAGTTGCGCTGATCGAAATTCCAAACCACCACACCCCCCCCCCCGCACCGCGGCTAGACCCACACGGCTTGCGGGAGGGATCTCCGCATCCCCGGCCCCCCCCCCGGCTCGGAGCCCCGCGGTTTCAGTGCCTGGCAGCAGGTGAGAACTAATGGGCGACGTTTGTTTATTTCTTTCTTAAAACGCGCGTCCTTCGAAAGCAAAATGACCGGTCTTGCTGGCGGTGGGAAGGGAGGACAAAACATCCTCGTTATGCAAATGAGAGGTTATCGCAAATGTTGGGGAGGAGCCGCGTTACTGAAGAGGGGCCAGGGGATGTCACCCCCAAACCACGCTGCTCCTTGCCCCTGCTCTCATGGGGCCAAGGGGCCGGTTAAAACGCTCTGCTGCTCCCCACCTTGGTTTGTCTGAGAGAGAGTGGCAGTGAGGGCAGGCTAACACAGGCCACAGGCTAACACAGGCCAGCCGTGTGGGCGTTCTGTGCACGTACGTGGGGAAAATGGATCAAGCCCACAAATTTCATCTCGCAGAGGACAAGCAGCCGACACAAGGTAATGATTTCTAGTCACTACAGGCCCCGGACCAGACTTCTTTCACCCGATGACTCAAAGCCGAAACTCAGCCACGCCGTTCCTGCCGACACTGGGGCACTATGAGGAGCGTAAATAACTGCAGATAAGCAGGATTAGAGAATTCTGCCCGTCCAGGGTTATGGAGGGGAGGAGCAGGCAGCCTGCGCATCTATACCTCTCTCCATACGTCAGCCCGGGAAGCATCTAAGGGGTTGGGAATTCCTGTGTGTTAACACAAAATGCAGGTTGGAAGTGAGCTCCCCCACCCCCAAAAGCGTGTCCTGCCTTCTCCTCTTGCACAGTCCAGGATCTCAGCCACCAGCTTCCATCAACTTTTCTTTGTTTTAAGTGAAGGCAGGTGACTACAGACCTTTCAGGCAATGACCAACTTCTCAGCCCAAGCCCACAAGAAGTAATTTTATATTTACCAGGGGTGTCAAGATGACACCCGTGGACTGAGAATTATTTTGTGCCTATGCAAAGGGTAAAAGGGTGGCTCTACCCGGAGACTGGAGCCACATCTGCATTAATTCTGGCCTCAAGCCCATGCTCCAGGCCTGTCCCTGTGCATGTTTTTCCTCTAGAACAAACTAACCCTCCAGCCACCCAGGAGGGTGGCTCTGCAGGCTGAGAGATACACTGAATTTGTGTACACAGACACCTCCCCTCTGCACAAGGGTCTCTGCTTTTTCCTCTGCCAGAATGGCAAAATGCCTCTTGTTTTTACAACTGGGCTCTGCAGGTTTCTGAGGGACACAAGCAGATGGGGGGCTCACAAGCTGCACGTGGCATGGGGCATCCTTGGTTTGCCTTCCATTGGGCCCCTTTGGGATTTTGTTGACCCTCTAATATCCCCACGGCTGCTCAGAAGACAGGGAAGCCAATATGATCACAGAGATATAGGTGATGCTGTGTCTTCCAGCCACTGTTTTTCATATGCCTGCTTTCTGCTCTTGATTCATTGGGACCCCCAGAGAGCGAAGACATGGGGAAAGAGTAGTGTCCGAGGCAGCTGTGTGTACTCCTGGAGAACAGATGCTGCTGGAGGCAGGACAGGGATGAAGAAGCTAAGACTGTCCTTTTTTTCCAGTTTCATTTCAGCCCTGGCAGAATCTTTTATTAGAAGGATATAAATATAGAAGTGAGGGAGACACAAAGTCAACACAACCTGTAACAACACGGCTCAAACCCGAGGAGAGGCAGGCTGACTCTGCAGTTTCTCTCTTAAGGTCTTTTCTTTAAATCTTAAATTTTTGTTTTAAAGACCCATCATAATTACAGGTTCTTACTCAGATTTCCTGGTCTTCCTCTAGAACCAACACAGAAATAACTTCAGAGAATTACCTAGTTTAGTTTAGCCTCAAGGAGCAATGCAGGAAAACATTCATCCTGAATGGGGGAGTCCTCCAGTTTATGAGCTCTTGAGTGAAGATACAAGTAGACGCAGACACTTACCTTATTGGCAACATTCTTGTTTTTCTTATGCTTCATGGACCTTTCAGCAGGAGTCTTCTCCTCCCCCTAGTTCTACAGATCAGTAGTTTTCAGCTGTCTCTCAATGACTCTGTTTTTCTACCATCTTTCCAGGTGTTAAGCTGATAAGTGTGTGATTTCCAAGGCTCTGTTTCATCAAAAAGAGGAGGAACAGTATACTTACTCCTCTCTGACCTCTGTTATATTTCCCATCCTCCACCCGTTATTAAAGGTAGATGGTTCAGAGCTGGCTTCAACTTGTCCCTTAGATATTCCAGGGTAATCTTCTTCAGGCTTTGCCCATTTCAGCGTGCCTTTTGTTTCTGTGCCCCTCTGCAAGTAAGTACGTGTAGTTTCCTGAAGCTGTTCTCCTGGAAGTAGAAAACAGGGAAGCTTACTGTGGAATTCAACCAATGACATGTCAATCGTTGATTTTGTTCTTCATTTCATTCCATTTTAAGAATAAATGCTTTCTTAAAAGAAACAGAGTAACGTATCTGTTTGATCCTGTGCAAACAAGAACAACACCCTTTTTCCCCCCGGTACAAGGCACCTGTCCAACATTTTATTAACTTTGCTAATTGCATTAAGCATCCTGCAGTGCTGAACAGTCCTCAGCTGCTAATTCCCAGATCGCTATAGTTTAGTTGACTGTTAAATGAGAAAAAATCATAGCAGGAAAACACAATATAAAAATTTTAGACCCACAGTAGCAACCAAATGATCATACAGTTCTGAATTCTGATCAGCTCCTAGCAGGGATCATATTTTATGTACTACTGGAAAATGATGTTAGGACTCACACAATAGATATGACACGCTTCGGAGCTATATGGGCACAAGTGAGATTGATTGATAGATCTTACATGTTCAGACATTTATACAAACAAGAAAAAATAGGTTTCCATATGTGAATATTTTATGCAGATTTTTATGCAGATAATTTGTATCTGCTCTTTCATTTTGTTACCTGTAGTATTACATGTGAACATAATAATAAACTGAATTTGCATACACAAATTACTGGAAGGTCTGGATCTGGCACATTGGGGAGTAATTTCTGGCTGGAAACATTAGCAGTGTGATAACTATTTAGACAACTATATGAAATGAAATAAGCACTTGTCAAAGGAAAAATGCATTGTTATGAAAACTGGAATTGGTATAGTCTCAAATAAAAATGTAGTCTGTGCAAAAGAGTTAATCAGAAATTCTCTCCTGCCACTCTCCTGCCCTACTGCTTTTCTTCTTCATTTCCTCCTTTTCCTGGGGGGAACTCCTGCCACCCAGGAGCAGAGAGTTGGGGGTGCAGAAGATCCCCACAGTCCTGCAGGCGTGGAACAGCAGGAAATCACTGCTCCCAGCAGAGGGTGGGCAGACTCCCTGCAGCCCGGGCCGCTGGCTGTGCCTGCAGGGATCAAACACACGTGTGCCCAAGGGGGAACCCATCCAAGATGGGGGAACCCACACACAAGAACCAGCTGTACACGCATGGCAGGATTGACATGGGAAATGTTTGGCTTGATAATTTTGGTCCTGACAGTAGTTAAGACCTGAATTCTGCTTAAGAAGAGAAGAAGCAGCAAGGTTAGAGGGATGTATGGAAGAAGATGCAACTGCCCTGCAACCACTGCCAGGCAATGGTTTCCAGATGACATGTATCCACATTTTCCATTTTTAAGAAGCACAAGGGCCTTTTGACTGTGCTTTTGTGAAAGGAATATTATTTCTGCCTATTCTTATTTGATCACCAGGGAACCCATTCTATACCCAATCACAGAAAACTATATGGAAAGAAGCAGGGAAAAAAAAAAAAAAAAGAAAAAAGAAAAAAAAGAAGCCAGACAAGCTATTGCTAATCATATTAATTTATATATGTTGTTAATAATTAGTCTGTTTAAACATCGATTTCCTTTCTTCAATAAAGACCATATCTCTCCAGGACCCTTGCCATGGCCATTGTCTTTGTGACCGACAGTAGAACTAGGTACCAATTACTCAGCTGTTATTTAGTAAGTACTCCAAAGTACTTTGATGTAGTAGCATTGTAAATTCTCAGTAGCAGCTAATTGTCTCATTTTAATTCATTTTTAATGAGACACCTGGGAGAATGAAGAAACATCACAAAACCCACAAAAACCCAAGAATATTCTTGAGTTGGTCTCTCAGTCCCTCCTTATTTCTGCCTTCCTGACAAAAGGTATTTGCACACTAAGGCGCAGCCCCTTAGCTTCATCCACAATGCTGTGTGACACCAGTATCCTCTGCCACATCCTGACCCATCTCCCATGGGCAAGGGAAGACAGTGGGTAGAATCTACAAAACACCATGGAAGGAATCCAGAGAGAGGAGGCCTCTGGTCCTCAGACATTCCACATCTTCATCACTTCTATCTCTCTAGGCAACCAAGCCACATTTCCTATGTCACCTGCAGGCTGTAGAGGGAAGGCTAGGGTTGTCACTCACAGAATCTTCATGGTTGGAAGGGACCTTTGAGATCATCAACATCATCATTTGACATGTAGATGTGATTCTCAGAAAGAAAGATAAAAAGGTGACAAGAGATATATTTTCTTCATCAGCAGCTGGCTCACTCCATACCTTTCTGTGAAAGGAAGGGTGTCCTCTGACAGTCACCAGTTTGGTTTCCTTCATTAAGGATAGATACACACCCTCTTGATTCTCACTGACATTGCTCAGCGTTACACTCTGTGCTAACTTCAACATACACATTTTATTGGCTCAACAGGGGGGTTAATTCCAGCAGGACAGGACTGCCCAAATCTCTGTCAGCAGCTTGGCTTCAGGAAGTCACCGACACAGCATCCTGTTGGGCTCTGCTGCTGTCGTGGCTGGAGGAGAAGGGAGCGTGCTCCAAGGCAGCCGTTAACTGAGCCACGCAAGGAGCCCATAGATCAAACCCAGCACTGTGAATTGCACCCAGGAGAAAGAGCACTGGGCATTGAGGAATGGATGTGGTGTGTTCTCAGTTTAATTAGAAAGGTACCTGCAGTGACACATGGCCTATGTTTTCACTGAGGGATTTATCAAGAACTGAAAGGCACACCCTTTCAGTAAGCTGTATGATTTCACTGCCTAAGATACTCCCCTCTCAACTGCAATAAGCATCTGTGCTTTTTTGTTAGCATTGTGATAATTTTTACCAGGTGAGGCCTGTCAGCAGTCATAGGGCAGGTGCAGCTATCCACAGCCACCACAGGACTTACCATCCCAGGAGCACCATCTCCCCTTGACCCCAGGGACAATGTGGTGGGACTGAGCCTCATCCTTGCCCCTCATTTTACATGACAATCTCATCTCTGTCTTTAGCTCTGACATCTTAATGAGAATTTGGCAAGTAGTCAAGTCTACAGGAAGACCCACAAGTTTCAGTAGTAGCTTGAAAGAGCTGCGGATGCTGTTTTACTCAGGGCCATGGCTGTGTAGTCACTGCCAAAGCCAGATGTGCACCTCTGGTTAGGGCTGGCCTGCCCAGATGCCTTAGCCTGCAGTCACTAACTGGTTTCAGCGGGAGGAGAACTCTGGTCCAAGCTCAGTATCTTTGATGCTTAACATTTAATACTATTAGTGTGCCAACAAACTGGCTGCTTCTTTTTAATGTATTTTTAGCTGCTTAATTCATAAAGGAGCTTTGCACATTTGGAGTACTGAGACAAGGGGCTTGTTGATCCCAGCAGAAGAGCTCTCGAGCCTGCGGTAGGGCCATGGTAGAGTGCCCAGCACAAACACTTAAGAGTTTTATCCTGTTCAGCTGCAAAACTTCCCTTGAATTTTACTGCTTCTGGGAAATGCCTATGAGTGAGGTGAACTGGCTCCTTCCACAGAAGGCTGCTAAGGTACTGAATTTGTTTGAAGCAAGGGGCTGAGTGTCATGTTGCGTCCAAAGAGTCATGTTGTGACCATAGGGTCAGAGGGAGCGTCACTTTTGGGAAATGAGTATTGATGTATTGAATCCACTATTACAGAAAAAAAAAAAAAAAGCCAACAAAAAAAGCCAAACCAAACCAAACCAAACTAAAATCCCACAGCATTTAAGAGTCTTTTGTTGATGAAGATTATTTTGACAAGACCTCCAGGAAACTTACTTTCTCACAGCAAACCCATTTTCAGGCTGTTCTTGCCCTTACTGTATTTTGTCTCTTTTTCTAAGATGGATTTCTTTCACCATAGATGAGATCCCAATTTCTTTCCAGACTTGGACAATGGTGCAGTTGAAAAGGGTGACAACAAGAAGCTGCTTCTCAAACCACCACACAAAAGACTTCAGTCAGGATATTTACAACAAACACAGGCACAGAGAGTGAGGACTCCCATTTCCTGGCAGCATTGCTTTACGCAGTGTTTTCTCTGGAAGGAATCTATTACATCAGTGGCCTTGGGAATGTATATTGAGATGGTTTAATCAGAGTTGAAAATCACAGTACAGAAAGGGGCTTCAGTTCTTCTGGCTGGACAAAACGTACCCAATTTGGGAGCCAGTATGAAATTTCACTGATACCAGACACATTCTTTAGCTCATCTCCATCCAGCATTAAAATGGCTGGTGGCAACATTATGGTCCTGATTCAGGAAAGCACCAAAGCACATGCTAAACATTTTCTCCAATTAGACTTAAATATGTGCTTTGGGCTGAGGACATGCCACAATACCCACAGAACTCACAGCACTGTACAACAGGTAATTTGTTTTGGCCAGTGAATCCCTCTGTAGATAAAGGTTTTGTCAAGTTTTCCATACTCCTGTCTGTTGCTTGGATCCCGGTGTTTATTCTTACATCACTAGGCAGTTTTTCAGGACACAACACTTCCTCCTCATTATATATTTGTACAACAGCAAGTACAAATAAGGCTGTAGTTTCTATAGCTCTCGTAACACCAATAATTACAACAGGAATGGATTTAAGCACAGGCTTTATTGTCCTCCTAAATGGAGGCTTATATTTAGAGTCCTTATCTTTCTGGTGTTTTCCTCCATGTGTGAAATGGGTCTACACTCAACCCAGTTTGCTTTAGATCCCCATGGGGCAAATGGTCTGTGGGTGGAATGACATCTATTTGATTGGAACAATATTAAGTGAAGAGTCAAGATTAAAAGGTCTGGAAAACTTCTAAGACTTCAGCTGACACGCTGAGTAATGTCAAGGTTGCGGCAAGATGACAGAAGCCATGCTCCCATATGGCTTGGAAGCTATGGAAATGCAGAATGATTCTGCAGTAAGTTAATCTGCTGATAAGAACTTGAAGCAGTGGTTAATTAGAGAGCATGTTCAAGGGAAAGCTCAGCTGAGCCCATAAAGTTGTTGCATCAGTGGGACAGCATGAGGCTTGAAAGGAAGTACTGTACGTAGGCAGGAAACCTGCAAGAGATGGGCCCAAGCTCATCTCCAAACTCTGCTCCACCACTGTAAAATTGATTGTCAGCAGCAGCAGATACAGGCAGATAATCATCAGTAAGTTTCAGCGAACGCTGGAATGGGCTGCTTAATTGCATGAGAGTTGCAAGAGAATGATAAAGGTGGATCTAAGTCATTATCCAGGGGCAAGTTCTAACACTGCTGGACAAACATTTTGCTGAAGGGTCTTTCCTACGTATCAGGTTTTTATCTGAATTCTGTCAACTGCATTCCTAGGAGGAGGAAAAAAATCTGCAAGAGCAAACTTTCACCAAGAAAAGAATAGTATGTGTTTGATTGACAGTCATGTACTTTTTGTTTTAAATTAGATGTTTCAAAGGAGTAGGGTCAAGGACTTTCTCTTGCAGAAGATCAAAGGTCACATCCTTTACTCATCTAAACCAACTTACCTTCATTGACTCCGTTGTTGGTTTGTAGCAGCTGAGTGTCTCTACCAAATATACCAACCAGACACAGAATAGGCAGCACACCCATGACTGCTCTCCAGTCATGAAATAAAACATGATTCATAGCCCAAGCATAGGAGCAATGGAATGCAAAAAGCAAACAGAAGACACGGTGAAAAGTAATTACATTCCCTTAATTGCAGATTAAAAAAAAAAAAAGCATAACACCAAAAATTGTTCACTAGATTCTTTCTCCTTAAAAACCTGTAAAACATGAAGGGAAGCTCTTTATTGAATCCCCTTTTTTTGGCAGAAAAATAAATATTGTTGTGGAAATTATTGGAACGTGCATCCAACTAAAATATTCAAACAGAAATGCACTGCTAATATAAAATCTATTAAGCTCAGCTGAAATATATAGATCATATTTAAAACTGAAAGGAGGTAAATAATCCATTGCTTTTACATGATTGCCATTGGCAGAAAAGGAAATAACATGGAATTATGATAAACGGTGCAGCCAATAATGGAAGCGGTGGCCAGCGTCCCCGAAGGAGACACCACCCAGAAGTGGTGAATAAAGAAAGAAGTAAAGTAAATAAAGTAGTGGAAAGACTGAAAGTGCAAAATCTATTCTGTAAACCACAGGTTTGAATGTGGAGACAGTTCTGATCCGATGACTGAAATTGTGGGATGTAGGAGCAGGGTAAGAAAGCTTTGGCTAACCTGATGTTATGATTCCTTGCCCTTTAATGCCACTGTGTGACAGGCAGGTGGGTGTATGTGTGTGTGTATTGGGGCATGGACTGTTCCTCATTTCAGCCCCACCTGGAAGGTGACGGTTTACTTTAATTAGTTTTAACTGGTTCAAATTATGTAAACATTAATTTCACACTTACAGGTTGAGATAATAGATACTGTCAAAAGAAAAATTAAAAGAAAAATGTGTGCACAAGAGTAGAAAGGGCTCGGCAGCACAGAGAAGAAAAATCTCTGCAGAGCTCTGCAAGATAAACAGAGCAGCCACCTTGACCATTCCCTGTAGGAATGAAGTATTCTCTTGGTGAGGACAGAAAGTGATTTTTATTTTTACCACAGAAGACATTTAGGCTCGCTGCCTGTGATGGAGTCTGTGTGACTTGAGAACCAGCAGAGTAATACTGTGTGTGTCCAATATCATAACGCAAAACACAATTTATTTGCCTTTTCCATCAGAACACACCATGTTCCTACAGGGGCATAATTTTAAAGCTCAACTCTCACGCTGGCTCTGAAAGCTTCTATTAGGACAGAAATCTCCCAGATAATAGAAAACTGTCTGATACCCATTCTGCATCTCAGTCTCTATCTGTCCATTCAGGAGTTTGTAGCAAGCTCATCTTTGCAATAATAGAAAGACTTTCAAGGAGGTTTTAAAAGGCCAATGATTTCTAACAGCATCCCTATCCCCCTTCCTCCACTGTTGTCTCTCTTTTATTCTAACCTTGTTTCTGGCAATTATTGATCACTGCAGGTCAACTCTGGTAAAGAGAGAGATTTCCTGCTGAGTTTGGAGGGTATCAGACTCTGGTAACACTTTTTGACTCTGGTAACACTTGTGACAACATCTCCTGCAGCCAAAGGGTCCCTTCCTGGCAAGCTCTGCTCTGAACTGGTATCCCACCAGCACCATCTCTAACGCCATGTGGAATAGAGGTCATGTTTGGTCTTGAATGTCAAGTTAGTTCCTGAGACACCTCCCCAGAGCACTGTCTTACTACACCAGGACCGCCCACAGGAGCAGCCGCTGCCAGGAGAGAGACACCTACTCCTGCTTCTCCCATAGGAAGGGATCACAGACTCTAGGCTCTTTTACAGAATGATGAATAAATAAAAACCAGCAATACAGCAGGCAGCTGCGTTTCATTACTTTCTGATTTAGTCATCCAGAGAGTTATACTTACAAAGTGATAGTAAACATTGTTATCTCCATGTACTTGGTGGGTGTGAAATGTAACTTGGAAGGACACAATTCTCAAAGCTATTATGGCCTTGCTTTATGCTGGAAATTTTTCTAATAAAGCTGAATTAACTTCTCTGTATTATGTTACAGAGAAGTTTACCCAAACTTTATTTAATACCCAAAGATGCTGGCCCAGGCAGGTGGCAACACAGCCCTCCATCAGCAGATGGAGAGAAAAAATACATCCCCGTTCTGTAGTATATTTGTTCTAACACTTTCATTCCCAGCAGTCAATTAGTCAGCAAGGTTAATCTTTAGCCAGAGCTTATTGCGAGGACGGTGGTTTTTTTCCTCCTTTCTGCTGGAGTTCCCTGTGCAGTTTTGAACATCTGCAAAAAGGTAGGAACTGATCTGGGGAAAATGCAAAGTTGTCCTCATGTCCCCCAAATTCCACACAGCTGAGAAGGCAACACGAGGCTGGTTAGTTCATCCCCTCTGTTGCTGGGTTTCCCTCTGACCCAAGCCTACTCCAAAACAACAGCCCCAGCCAAACCACCTATGATGTTATATTTCCTCTTAAATGTCAAGCTGAAGAATTTGCTCCAGTCATGTCACTTCCTGTGCCGAAATCAAATTTCAGCAGCTGCACTGTCCTCACCAGTCAGAACTAGCTCTTGGTGCGTTTCTGAGTGGGTTTATTGCAGCTCAAAGCTGTCGGGAGAGGCAGAGCAGAGACATTTCAGGAAAAAAATTAAAAATAAACAGCAGTCATACTTCATGTGTGAACTCATTTTTTTCTGAAGACGAAAAAAAATCGTTAAACCTCAGAAGAAAAAACTCCAGATTGTGAACTTTAGATCTCTTCCCGGCACGGGACCCTTATCTTGCCCCAGACTGAAATGCAGGCGTGAGAGCCCAGGACAGCTGAGATGTGAGACTCCTTTTCCTTCTCTTATGAGGAAGTTATGGGAAGACCAAGCCAGGACAGATGATTTGTCTGTGCATTAGTCAGCCAAAGAACTCGTACTCTTGCAAAACAAAACCACTTACAACAATAATTCAGGCTCTCCAAGGAACATGTCAGGGAATGTGAAAGCTGGAGACTGAAAGACAAGTTGGGAGGAGGGGGAATACTTGCCTCTCCTTGACACGAGCAGAATATTCACACCAGTCATAGCCACTGGTGCACCATGTCAGGGTCCACGAGCGAGCTCTGAGCAGGGCTGCGTGGTGGGGCAAAAGCACCTCACGTTCTACCATACCAACTGCCAAAGCTGGAAAGCTCCTGGTTGTGGAGCTACCTCAACCAAAATTAGGTGAGATAACAACCCCACACTCGATTGCACAGTATAAGCTCACACCTTTGTGTCTCAGAAATGCATTCGGGGATTTATCTTCCTTGATACTTCAGAAAAATAAGCTCTACGAGACATTGGTGGTTACATACAAATGCAAAACATTGAGCAATGGGGAGAGGATTCTGAAAAGCTCCTTACAAGAATTTGTTATAGGTTCTCTAAGCAAGGAAAACAACTGGACTATGAAATAACCAGTCAATATAAAGGGATACACAGAGGCCAAAATCCTAGTAATAGATTTTATCTGTTTAGAGAAACTAGAAAACACCATCAGGGAAAATTAGATTTGAAGTCTTTTTGGTTTTGGTGCTGGATTGTGTTTTTAGAGCTGAAGTGTATCTGATGGGGAATGAAGTTGATTAAGCAATAAAGGGTCTAGTCTGAAGTTGGGCAGAAGGAGCAAAACAAAGCACAGGCGAGAGAGGTTTTAAAGGCAGCAATGGAGAAACCAAACCCGTGAATGGCAGGCAGGCAAGATTTTCCAAAGTACATTATTCTGTGATTAGATGATAAATCTGAGCATTTTGTTGTTTATTCCTAACAACATCCAAACCTTTTGTCTACGTTATTTACAAAGACCACAGCTATTTGGCAAACAGGACAGAAGAAGCGTCAGCTGTAAGGGGCTCCTGCTTTGAAGACAAATAGACGAGCAGACAAAGAATCAAGGGAAGACTCTACTATTTCAGCTGCGTGGCCAAGAGCCACTTCTTTGTAGCATATGGCATACACTAACAGGTTTATTTTCCACGAGGAGGATGTATAAACTGTCTGCAACTGCTCTTCACACTTGTCACTCTAAGTCAGATAATTTTTCCAAGGCATCCTGCAAAAACAGCCCCCCAGTTGAAGCTGAACAAAGAATTTGTGGATGCCCCGCAGATCGTTTGGGGAGCGAAGGGCGAGTCTGCAGAACCAGAGCGTGGTAAAGCACAGGGGGAGCGTGTCAGAGAAGCCGCCAAAGGCAGACAGACACGATATGAAATGAGAGCAATTAAACGAGGAGGGGCAGGGCTGGAGGGGGACACTGCTGGGAAGCAGAGTTAAATTGGGGTCAGGCAGGAGAAGCAGCAAGTGGCAGCGTGTCTCTGCAGCTGTCCTGGCCCAGCCAGGGCTGCTCTGTGCCGCCAGCCCTCGGGCTGTCCCCACCATCGGGCAGAGCCCGGTGGGCACGAGGGCTGGCTGACACCTGCTGCTGGCCCCACCGAGCTGCAACCTGCCCCCGGGCCTGTTAGACACCGTGATTAATATGCAGAGACCAAAGTGACTGGCAAAGATAATTACACGGCGAGTTCAATTGGCTGGCAAAGTTAATTATGCAGGGAGTCAAACGAGTGGCGAACCAAGCGACTGAGGCAGAATAAAGAAACGTTTGGCAGTGACAAATGGCAAAACAAGTTACTCAGACAGGGGGTCAAGCGGGCTGGACACTGGGTGCGTTTTGCAGCACAGAAGCTGGCAGGGTGTCAGGGAGAGCTGGCTCCCAGCAGGGCAGGAGCGGGAGCGCCGGCGGCACGGCCCTGGCTCCCCCGGGGACTCGCACCTCCGTCCGCCTCTGCTTCAATTACTCGGGAACCTCAAGTCATTTAACTTCCCTGCGCCTCAGGACTCCTCCCTGTCCCCATTGCACCACACGAGGAAGTATTTTGCATTCTCTTCAGCCGAATGTAAAGCAGACGTATCGACCCGAAAGGGAGAATTATTAACTAACCCAGAAGCGAATTGTGTGCCCGCGTTCTCCGTGCCACCATCAGCGATCACCCCCAGCACTCTCCAGAGCTAAAAGGAAAGTAACCATTTTTTGTCTCCCATTAGCAGTCCAAAGGAGAAAGCCCACACAGGTTCACACAAAGAAGTTTTTATCAACACGCACTAACAGGCCACATCTTAACTGGAAACCAGCTAGATTTATTTCTCCTGACAATGAGCAATGGCATATATTTTGAGGGTTTAGTGACAGAAGATGGCACAGAGCTTTGAGGTCCCTCTGGGAAAGGTCACCTACATTATTTCCATATATATTACACTACAAAAATAGTAAGAGCCCTGAAGTGTCCTGGAAAGGGCTAAAGGGAGGCAGGTACCTGGGAACGTTTTTATTCTTTACAATGTATAACCAAACCCAGAAGTGTTGAGATTCTCAAGTGTTTGGTTTTGTTCCTTGCTCATTTCTACATCAGATATCGCACATGAATGTCAGAGCTAGAGACCCTCAAAATTATGTTATGGGTAGAAATTACAGAAACTAAATTGAGCAACTGAAAAAAGAATGTTTAATCCTGTTCTATCTGCAATAGTTTTTGGCTTGTTAGTATTTATTTAGTTCTGTCAGCCAGTTAGCACCATCGGATAATGGAGGGCTCTGAGACCACATCTGTTGAGAAAACTCAGGTATCTATATTGCACACAACTTGCACACAAGTTCTTCAGTAAAATAAAAGAAGATAAAGTCAACTTTTCTTAATTGCCTACAAAGAAAGTTTTTCCAAAGTATACCTAGTGTTTGCCAGTAGGTAAATATGGCATTTTTTCCCGTGCAAGATTTTCATATCTTAGTCACACATTTTATTTGAAAGCAATGTATTTCTTTTGAGGTGACTTATGCTACTATAGTCATTAGAGTTAAAAAAAAGGGAGGAAAAAAAAAGAAAAAGAAGGAAAGGCAATCCTGAAACAGGAGGCAGTTTAAAACAAAGAAAACCAAATAACAATAGCAGAGAATCAGTGTGGTACACGAAAAATAAATCCTTTCTAGGTCATGCTTAAATTTGCATTAATGGCCTTCTTGTCAAATTATCTCAAGGGAAGTTCGGATTAGCATGCAAAAGCAGCATCATACAAACTACAGCAGTAATACTTGTTTTATTTACCAGTCCATTTTCTCCAAAGGAACTAAATATGAGAGTTTTGAGGGATCTGACTTTCATCTTTTGTAAAGGAAGCACAGTCCGGAAGAGTTCACTGTAATTAGCAGCTAGTCAACTAATATATAATTCCTCCCTGTATTTACTCAGCAGTGTGTACTTTAATCATGGAAAACATTAAACTGACCCCAGCCATCTCCTTCTATAGACTGGCTCAGGAGCTCATTTGTACAGTTCTTGGATCAGCTCTTAAAAAAACAAATCTTACCAAGCACACTTAAAAGTAAACACAGGGTATTCCCAAATCTGCATCTGAGAACATATTTGATAAATAAGATAGTGGAGGAAAAACAAAAAAAAAGAAGTCATAAGCATTTCATCTGCCAGTCCAATGTGTGTGAGAGGAGGTGAGGTCACCTAAGGGTTGTTGCTGTTGTTTTGGAGGAGCAGGGCGGTGCACTGACAAGATTTAGGAATTAATAGAGTTCCTGGCTTTTTTTTTTGTCAGCTAGAGTCCCATGCGTGGTGAGTAACTGGGTATTCCTGCTGGTTCAGCAGATGATGTGGGATACTCTCCACAACGGAGTTTTGAGCCATGCACTCTATCAGCATGAAATGAGACCTCTGACCCTCATCTTTTCTTCTTATCATGCAGCTGCACAGAAGGCATTTATTAAGGACGCTCTACATCTCAAGTGTGGTAGGAGGTGGAATCTGGAGGTGGTTTTACACTGCTGCCATCTTGCCTGGTGGGTCATGGTGCAAACCTGTCAACTAAGCTTTTATTTAGCAAATCCGTTAAGGTTTACTACATAACCAACCTAGTGCTTGCAGAAAGGCAGCTTGGAGATAACAAATGGACTCCTGCACCCAACTCTGTCATCTTTACAAATAGCCGAGTGCTGCCAGGTTCTTGGACTTTCTTGAGGCACCTCTGAATTTTAAAACTAGTCAAGACTTTGCAGCTGGATGATCCAGCCCAGACTCTGCTATGGGAAAGAGACCCAACAGGGCAAGAGAACAGACATAAACTGACAGACACTATGCACACCCACTTTACGGAGTCACCGATTGTTACTGGGGGCACAAGTCAGTGGAAAAATCTGGCCCAAAGGAAATTTAGGGCAGCCAGAGCAGGAAACAAGAAAGCTGCTGAAAATTTGTTTTTAAAGGTTTGGCACCTACAGTGAATACGAAGATACCTGTTTTCATCCTGGTATATTTAAATGCTGATTTCCACATATATAAGTTCCACATATTAAGGTGGTTTGATCAGGAGTTTTACACTGCTCAGCTATGGCTGCTTTCATTATCTGCCACCCATCTGTACTGTTGGTATGCCTGTGATCATGTCTGATTTAACATGCCAGGTTACATTAACAGCTCTGAAACCCAAATGGCCACACAAGTCCTAAAAAAGTGGTTGGGCTGCTTTGCTGTTATTACACATTAGATTCCCCTCCTCGTTGTCACTAAATCCAACCCAAGAAGCACTTCTGGGGGGAGACCATTAGACACCGAACACCCCGGGGCATCACAGCAGCCCAAAAAACTGATACTTTCTGCCAGCTGACCAGCAGCTCTAAAATGTGCAGAGCTTGTAAGGTTTCTGGGCACCCCTCCGCTCCCAATTAGTCATACCAGTGACTTCTCTGTATGAGGAATTAGGAAGAGGAAAAAAATTAGCTTTTCCTCTGGCTTGCAATTTAATGAAAGGCTTAAAAGTTCAGTGAATTCAGGGAATGTAACCTTTGGGGCTCTCCTGAAGAACAATGAAAATAATAAGAAAATCTAATGTTTCTCATATAAGTATATCCCTTAAAACTGTTAGAAATCTTAGCTTTTGTTTTTTGGTAGAAACTTAAACCAGAGGCAGCTCAGAATCTTATCAGACTGCTCTAAGATTAAACAGTCTATTAATCAGAAATCAGATTAACAATACTTTGCTAAAGCTAATTACGTGAGGAAAGCCAGCTTCTTGTTGCATTGCCAAAATATTGGACATAATATTCTTTTTCTTCTGTATTGCACTATTTTAGACCAAATGTTTTGGCAGCTTAATTTGAGGCAGGTGGTACCATTGCCATAATTACACAGAAGTCCTCATATTTTGTCATCATGCTTAATTAAAGCTGTTGATTCAGCATGAAAGGGAAGCATCCTGGCCAACCAAATATTGCAGAAGTCTTTATGGGAAATGCAATGCACCTTTAGATGAGAGCTGCCTAGGGTAGAGGATGCCAAAAATTTATTTCAGGTTTGGGATATTACTGCCTTCTCCAGTAGGAAATAGTTAAATTAAACTGGAAGCTAGCAACCACAAATGAAACCCAAACCCACTGCAGTCAATGGCAACATTCCCATTGACTTAATTGGGACCAAAACCTATCTGGCTTTCCTGAACAGGGTACGACTGATTTATTCGGGATGAATAAGGGACAACTCCACAAATATAACTGAGATCAGAGTTTGGCTTGTTGATCTCACAGGAGTTGGGCTGGCTGTGGCCAGGGAAAGCAGGGCTAGATTTGGCTTGCATGATACCTCAGGATCACAACCCTTGGCTCGCTCTGCTCCAAAAGGGGATGACACTTTTCCCAGTAAGATTTATGCTGAGGCTGTAAAGAGAGTGGTCATCTTCAGTTCAAGGTCATAACCAGGGCCTACAATTCATTCACCCAGAAGTCTGAAAAAAACCCGATAAAGCTTCAACTGCTATTGCAGATTTACAGATCTCTCCAGTTAAAACAGTCCTGAAGCTTGCCTTGCATCAGCTGGTATGAATGGGAAATTCAGGTCTCACGCCAGCAAAACAGCTGATTTTTCAGAGTGACAGAGCAAGTGTAGGTGGCAAAGTTAAAGTCTGTACATCCCTGGGAGTCTAATAACCTCTCAGCCTCGGATGGTCCTTCTGGGCTCCATTGTGTGCCATCGTGTCATGGCACACAATGGAGCAGCTCAACCTGCACCACATCACAAACACACTTTTCAGCAGCCCTGACTCCACTCCACTCAGACGTACCAGGTTAACAGCCCAGAATAACACCCCTGAATACATAGCACGTACCACGGCTGACCCTAACTGAAACAGATCTAATAGATACCTGCATTTTTAACACCTTTGCCCTCTTTCCCATTTCTGCCATCCCATTTTTTACAACCACATGAATCATCTTCTGATTGTGCCCTTTGAGTGAGATGTGGGGGCCCCGTGTAGCTCCCTCTGATCTGGATATGCTTCTGGCATTAGAGAGCTATTAATCAAAATCAGTGCTACAGAATGTAAGTAATAAAGTCCTTTAAGCACCACATTTCCCTTAAGCCTTCTCATTTATCCCTGAGATCTTACAATGCCTGTTCAAAGTTAGTGACAGGACTCAATTTTCCATCTGTGCTTGCTAATTTCTTGCTGATCTTGGAGGTTTTAGAGCATTCAATCCAGACAGCTCTTCTATGGGGAATGGGGCTAAGCTGACGTATCTTAAAGAGCAGACCAGAAAAATTACTGGGTTGAAATGTCCAGTCCCCCATGACTTCTTGATCATTTGGGAAACAATTTGAGGAAATTGGGTATCTATTTCCCTCTGCTTCTTTGAATTTGGAGCCCACCTGCCACTTAGATAAGAGAGGCAGATGAGCTACCAACTGAAATGATATTTTGATTTCCCTATCTTGGGCTATTTCTGTGAGCCTGGTTGTCTTAGTGCAAAACTGATGAAAGCTCAGCTTCTTAGCAGCAAAAAGATCAGTGTTTTCCCAGTTCATCTGAGCACAGTGCTGTCTTAAAGAACCGTGAATAAATTCCAGCGTAATCAGTGATACATTTTATCACATTTCTGATGTACACATTATTTATAAAATGCTGTGACTACTGGTATATTTAATGGCAATAGCCTAGCAATAATCTTACTGTAGCTGTAGCTTCAATGAAGTGCTTAAGATGTCACAAAGTCTTGTAAAGTGCAATCAACTAAACAGCCTGAATAAAGATACTACAGATTATCAGATTTTAGGGTGTTTTCCATATACACAGCTAATAAATCCTGAAAGGTGTTAAAAGGAGGCTATAAAAGACCTTATTTAAGATATCTTTGTAACTAAAAAACCCAACAGGTATGTCCTGGCCCTTTGTGTAAACCTGCAATAAAGAAAGAAAAAATCTCATAAAATGTTCAGGCACCAAAAAGAAAAGCAAGACCAAAGGCTTGAGACCAAAACTTGGGTTGTATTTTTTTGATCAGGGCGAAGGGACAGAAGACAGGATTGGGCAGTCGTCAGAATCACAGCTTGATCTGTATTTCTGCATTTCTGTTTTGGATGGACTCCAAGCTCCAAATGAAAATGCTTTGCCCTATACTAATCCATCCCAAATTTAGCAGCAGCATCCCTTCCCCCGTGGCAGTGAGCATTTAACAGAGCACTGCTGCAGTCGTTTCCCTCTTTTCCAAATCCACCGCTACAGAGAAAATCTTCATGTTTCATTTTTTATTGTTTTCCAAATGAAATGGCAGGGAAGTTTCCCCAAAGGAAAACTCACCGCTCAGTCCTCCAAGCTGGCTGGTTCAGCACGCAGCTGAGTAGCAGCAAAAAAACCAACCCTGTGAAGCCTCCAGCAGGAATAAGCAATGCCTTTGAAAGGCTCAGCCTGTGCTCCCAGACACACTGGGCATCGTGCTGAGGCCGGGCAAGTTCAGGTGCTCTCAAGCTGTCACCCGTGAATACAACCTCAAAAACTGAAGGCTTCCCTCTGTACGTGTGCACAGCTGAGCACCTACAGCCAGTGGCAGGAACGGTGGTAAATGGGTAAAGCGAGCTTTGGGAACCCTGGCTGAATTGAAACAAGACTGTAACTCCTTTAATGTCTTCAGAGGGGAGAAAGGAAACATTGGAACTTAGCACAATCACAGCTGGATGGCAAATTCCTCACTACAGCACTTTGATTTGTTTAATTACCCAGACTTTTCCAATTTAAATTAAAGGTGCTTCCTGGAAATGGAAGAACTGCAGCCACAGCACAAGATTTGTCTGTAGATCTTAAGATGATACTTATGACAGTCACAGCCAACTTAGTGTAACAAGTTAGAGGCATTCCACATAAAGCTTTCAGATTGTTTGGCCAACTGTACCTTTGAGATACTGTAGATTTGCCTCTAATGATGGAGAATTCAGCCCCTCCAGAGACTCTGATCAGCCCATTTGGAATAGCATGGAAGAGTCAGAAGTGAGAGCAAATGCTTTGCCAAGCTCCATGAAGCACCAAAGTGGACCAGTGCCCTCATTAACCCTCTCCCCATTGAAGTTTGGAACACGGTACTTCCTAAAAAGCCCAAATTCACATCTCAATAAAAGTTACTGGTTCTACATCCGTGAATTACTTGAAATGAGAAAGAAACACCTGAGGGTTTACCAGGTACAATATGTTACAAATCAAGATAAACTATCACAGTAATCTAGCACTGCATTTATAGACATCTTGTCTTGCATTCTCCAGGGCCATGCACATAGACCCAGGGGTTCTGGCTAAACTCAGCACTGGGTCCTCATTCCTTGCTGGAGCCACACGGAGCAGTTCCTGTCCCCAGCTCTCTCACACCACACGTAATTTACTTCTAGTTTCAATTTTAGCAACTCCTGCAACGGCCTGCAAAATGTATGCTTTTCCCTGGCCATCGTAATACCTATGCTATGTAAGGTTGGGTGGAAAGTGCTTTTATCTGAAAACCACTCAGAGCAAAATGATCCCTGTCATTTTTACTCACTCCGTGTTTTATAGGAAGAGAGAGCACAAAGCCTGTGCTGCTTTGGCAGTTCTTATTTCTCCCTTGTTAGCTTGAAAAAAATTGATTGCTGTTGCTACCCCGACGCGATGTGGGCAGGGCATGGTTATAATGCCTTTGCTGGTATGGAAGAGCTATCCCAGGACTTAATATCATAATCTTATCATTAGCATTCACCCTTTGATCATGCATTATTGGCTTTTATGCTGGTTGATTCACACCCCAAATAAGCAACAATAAAGAGGGCTTAGCTCAGCACACGTGTTTGCTTTATGAAAGCTTTGCAGCAATGGTGGCTTTTTGTTCATTGTTACCCAATACTAGTGTCACTGGAAACTTTTGGGAGGATGTAGCAGCCATCTCCCTTTCTGTTGCAACGTGTTGCCTCCAAGAAAGGTCATCTGAAGGAGTCACAGGGTGCAGGTTCTGATTACAAACTGAGAGTATTTCTGACCATGCTGCCAAAAATGATGCTTGGAACAGCCACAAAGGGGTTAAGATCTCCACAGTGCTTAGTCCTGGTGTTCCCCTGAGCTGCTCAAATGAAAATTAATTAGGACCATTCTTGGTGGTCCACTTGTTTTTTTTCCTAACAATTTCCAGTGCTGCTATCCTGGTCCAGTGTTCCTTGACACAGGTAATAAAAATTCACAGGAAAATAAAGCACCCATGAGACAGGAGGGGCTCAGAGGTGTCTGCTTATCAGATCACTAGCACAGACCTGGCCACACCAGCATAAGCTCTGACCACGACAAGTTGGTGTGGGGAGATGCAAAAGCTTCAAAGCTTTCTGAGTTTGCTGAACAAAGCTGTTACTCAGCAGCCCCACCAGATTTTGGGGTATGGACACCAGTCTGACAGCCATAAACTTGAGGAAGCATGGAGTCACTTCTGATGGGGACTGCAGTCCTCCCACATGAGGAGCTGGACGTCCCATTACCAGTCCCCCAAGCCCTGTCTCTGTCTTTTTTATACTTTGAAGCTTTCAGCTGTACTTCAAAGGCTATGACCCTGCAATCCTTAATCAAGGAAATCAAAAGGAATTTTACTAGACTAAATCAAAAGCAGATTTACAAGATTAAAGACTGTCGAATCAGGAATTCAGGTTGAAGAGGAGAAACTCTGAAGTTCTCAATGTACAGTAAAAAATATAGTTTTTCTAACGTGTCTGCAGTGGGGATTTCCAAGCAGGTGTGACGCAGGAAGGCACCCAGATCCCACTGAAATTTCTGTAAGCCTGGCACCTAATTGCATTAGGGCACTTTGAAAGTCTCAGTCATGCTTATTAATTGTCTGTGATAAAATTTAAGTGATATATTTGCCGTTCTGTTTTACAAGGCAATAACCCAATTAATGTGTGGATAAACTAGGAGGCCAAAGGGAATTGGATTATGTCTGAGGAAAACAGAGGAGCAATTAAAGTATCGCTATTATAGAAGAGATTGAATTAACATAGTAATGAAAACATTCCTCCCTGTTTGGGAAATGGGGGCTAGGTCTCCAATTTTGTGTCTGGGGATTATGAGCAGCAAGAGCCCCTTGTAATACTCTACTGGTTGACATCGCAGCCATCATTTCATTGCACGTGAGGTGGCTGCACAAGGGGACTGAAAAAGGAGGGATTAAGAGAGTTCATGCACCTCCTTCTGCCCCAAAGCTACACTTTCTTGCCAACCTCAGCCTCCCGCTCACATCCACGGGCTGCTGCTCTCCTGTTTCCCAACAGTACTTCGAGTCCAAGTGGATATTTTAATTAACAGGGAGCAACTTTTTACCTGAAGCAATCTCATTAAACAGACGAATCCAACATCAGTCATGATTTGCCCTCAAAATTAAAATGGTGCCTGCAGGAAAACATACTTAAACCCACACAAAACCATAACCATAAACCAAGACACTTCAGAGTAACAGAACAGCCTTATTTTGCCAAGCCTATGGCAGGATTGTAATTCTAATCCATGGGCCTGTTTGGCTTTACTGAGTGTAGAAGTCATGAGTGGAAAAAAGCATACACAATGGTTATTGCTGGTTTATGGCTTCTCTTCCCCTGTTGAGCAAGTACCAGGATCTAGCTTAGACCTCAGACAGTAATACTGGTGTGCACAATGGTGGAAAATGAATTATTACTTGGTGTAACAGAATGGCTTCTGAAGTCATGATGATAATGCTTAATCATGTACTTTGCAGACTATGTTCCCCAGAGTCATAAGGATGCAAAACAGGATTGCTGGAAATACATTAACAAGAGAAAGGAGGACTTCAACCGCTCTTACGGCTTTGTTAGAAACTCTGCATTTTGCATTGTCCTTTCTGGGGATGTGAGTTTAGTCCTGGGAATATTTAACAAACAGACAAGCTAATGAGTTCTAACAATGAATAAGCTTTCAAATTTTAGGCTAGTGTTGGGTCTGTTTTAATTGAGAATTTTGATAAAGCCATTTTCAGTTGTATGCTAAAAAGTACTTGCTTGCACACCAATGTGGATTATTTTATAGCTCATCTGGAAAAGTAGTAGCAGAAAATTACAACTCTTAATCCACATGCTTGTGTTAGCAACAGTATAGCAACTATAGTTTAGATGATGTATGAACAACAAGCTGGCAATATGGTGGTTTGGGGTTTTTTGGTGGTGGTTTAGTTTTTGTTGTTTGGTATGGGTCAGGGCTTTTTTTTTTTTTTTCTTTTTAAGGTGAAAAACACATGTTACAGTCAAGTTTCAAGCCAGGGCACATATACACCTACTTGGGTAATCCAGTTTCTCAGTGTCCAAGCTCAATTGAACACATTAGGCTGAACATCAAAACCAACTTTATGGAAGAGATTATTCAAATTTACCAATGCAATTTAGAGGCATGAGCACTATTACATACGCTTTTAAGACTAAGGACAATTTGTAGGTGAACAGCCTTTTTGGGGATGTGACAGATTGGTCCTTATAGCTAAAAGATATATTTTATCTCAATTAGAGTGTAAGGCAAGAAAACACTATGATGTTATTACACAAGTCAGGCTGAATGACTTAAATGGCTTAATTCAGTCCTTAAAATACACAGCTATGGTTTCCAGAGTCAGCAACAGTAATCCATATAGGTTATTGGTTAAATCCCTGGATTTTTGGAAATCTGCCCATCAAGGTGCACACCAGCCAAGCAATCAGGGTTTTGCAGGGTTCTATTAAGAGTTCAGTGTGCCTTCATTGGAGGACCTGGACTTGAAGCCATTACCAATGGTCTCCATTGACTCGCTGGGTGTGACAGGGTCATAGCAATGGGCTGCCCCAGCACAGTTTGGTGCATCCATATGTGGTGTGTTCACACCGGTTGGGATGGAACAGGAGCTCAGCTCAGCCCCTGTGTCTGCTGCATCCCCACATCTTCAGTGACTTCAGTGACATGAGCTCAATTTGTATTAGCACTTGTACAGGTAAACCTTGAATTTCAAACAAGAGTAGAATTACGGTAAATTTTTTGCTTAAAATCCAAGCTAAACCAGAACTAGATCTGAATAATACTGGAAGGCCAAGGCAAATATTCCCACTAA
>BJBW01015659.1:0-31023 GCA_004320125.1 Scolopax mira
GGTTGTGGTGAGGAGGGGGTCCTGCCTGGTGGCCGGTAGTCCTCCTTGGGGTGTTGGGAGAAGGTTTCATGCCCGCATTGGGTTGCGGTTGGCCAAGGCCTGCAGCACCTGCCCTGCCTGTCTTTCGGTGCCTATAAATATCCTCCCAAATCCAGCACCCCCTCGAGCAGCCTCTCTCCCCTGGGCCATCCCTCGTGCAAACGGGGCCACGGGTTTAAAAATAAGCCAGGGGCAATGCTGGGCAGGGCCGTGGATTCTCCTGCTGCCTTGCAAAGTAGGCCATGGCCCAGTCCTTCTTCTCCACTGGGGATTTCTGGGAAGGCAAGGTTCCGTACTGGTGCAAATTTGGGGTTTTTTGGCTCTGCAAAGCCAAGTTCTTGGTTGGGGACAGTGGGATATATGGGTGGTGCGGGGTTGGGGTTTTTCAGGGTGGTGTGCTTCTGTCCTACAACCCAGGCTGCTCTCCTGGCTACCAAATATCTATAAACCTTCAGCAAGTGATCTAAATTTTTTTTTTCCCCTAGATATTGGAGGGGATAAAAGCTACTCAGGAGAGTGTTAAGGGATAAGCAACTTATTTGACCCCTTTTGCAAGAAGAAAACTCTGCTGCCGGGTCAGGCTGGGGATGGAGATGCCGTAACCTTCTCCCAACCCCAGCAGGAGTGAGCTCATGCTTCGGCACGAGGCCATGTTAATCCTTCTCGAGAGTTTTGCTGCTGCTGAGGAAAAAGAAATTCACGGTGTTTGTGCCGTGCCTCCTGCAGTACCACGTCTGGCCAGTTTTGCAGGGGATAACGACAAAAAAAGGGTTTTATTTTTAAAGTATCTTAACAGCAAAAGGGCTAAAAACCCATGGGCTCGTTACTTGATGAGGTTGGTCAACTCAGAAATAGGGGTGAAGATAAAGTGGAGATGTCTCATGCCGTATTCACCCCATCTTTAACACCAGTGATGGGCCCTGGCAGCCTGTGGGGCGAGGCCCTGTGGGCCCTTGGAGTTGGAGTGGTGGGCCTGTGGAGTTGTTGGGGCCCCATGGAGGTGCTGGGTCTGTGGAGTTGGGTTGGAGGACCACAACTGGGGGCACTGCTAACCTCCCAGTTGAGTTTGAACTTGTGTGGGATTGGTGTGCACATAAACCTACAGGTCCCCATGGGATACATCCCTGGATACTGGGAGGGTTTCGCTGATGTTATTGTGAGACCTTCCTGTCATTTCTCAAGGCTCTTGGGACTCTGGAGAGGTTCCGGTCAACTGGAAACCAAAAATGTTATTCCAGTTTCCAAGGAGGGCAGGAAAGATGACCCTGGTAGCTATAGGCCTGTCGGTCTCGCTCCAGTGAAATGATGGAGAAGATTATTCTGGGAGGTGTCGGAAAAACACTTGGAAGATGACACAGTCATCAGTCAAAGCCACTGTGGGTTCAGGAAGGGAAGGTCATGTCTTCTATGAGGGAATATCCTTTTGTGACAAGGTTTCTGGCCTTGTGGATGTGGCTTTTTGGGGATTTTTAGAGGAGATTTTGATACTGTTTCTCACAGTATCCTTCTAGCATGGGCACAACTTGTTGGGTGAACAGTTGGCCAAAGGGTCAGGGTCAAAGAGTTGTGTCCAAAAAGTCAGGGTCAAAGAGTTGTAGTCAATGGGGCAATGTCTGGTTGGTGACCAGTCACTAGTGGGGTCTTCCCTGGGGTGTTGAGAACCACCCCACCTCTTTTCTGCATGGGATGGTTGAGTGGAGGAAGCATCTCAGCAGCTTTTTGGGGCTCTATCTTGTCAGTAGAACCCCTGCCAATCCCAGCATGGGGGGTGAGATGCCACCAGGTGATGCCATCCAGCGATTCTTTGTCATCCCAGGAACCCTTGGCCCTGAGGCTGGGCCAAGGTGGCTCCAAGAGCCCTGCATTCAAGCCAAGGACTGAATCCAACCTCTTGGCTGGGTTTTGGGGAAGGAAGATGATTAATTAGCATTCCCAAGTTTTCGTGGCTGACAGCGGGCTTGGGTAATCGGAGAGGACAACTCGTTACGTTATGGGCCGACAGCAAGGAAAAGTGAGAAGATCCCTCAGGAGCCTTCTCCATGGCTTTAGAGTGTCCAAACCAGCCTTTGGGGATCTTCTGGATGGATAATATTTCAAGGTACAAAAGAGCTGAGCCTTGGGGCTTCCCGGTCGTTTCTTTTCAGGTGATTAAAACCCTCTTTTAATGATGATGGAGCTAAAACCTGTTGGTGGAAGGAGAGGAAAAATGTCCGGGGGGGAGTTGGAGGGGGGGAGGGTAAAATGAATCGTCGGTAAAAATAAAACAAACAAAAAAACCCAAACGTGCTGAGGCTTTTAGAGGAGATCTGCTGGAAATTGTAATTTTGATGGATCCAAAGGCGATGAGTTTTCGCAATGGAGACTTTGGACGCCTTTCAAGCGGCTTTGGATCGAAAAAGCTCCTTTTTTTTTGTTAGACGCTGGGATGTGTCCTCTGCTAAGGAGGAAAGTTTTCTGCTGGGGGGGCCCCTCCACCCCCCGGTCCCCCACCTCCCCTCCCGTAAATCTTGTGGGATCCAGAGGAGGCTTGATAACTCTTTAAGTCAAATAGAAGTTAAGAAAGAAAGAAAGGTTTTTTTTTTTTTTCAAGGAATTGGCTTGGAATAGCCTCTGAAAAGGCTCGATTTTGGGTGAAAGACTTGAATGGGGGGGAGGGGGGGGAGTTGGCACCCTCGGGTGGGGCTTTTTTTCACTCCTTTTGTTTTCAAAAGGTTCGATAATGGGGGGAGGAGGGGGGTAATACAGGATGGGGAAACACCTCCGGTAGAAAACCGCCCTGTTAAACAGGTATTTACACCCAAATTTGCAGAGGGAGGTTGGTTTTTTTTCCCCCCCCACCCCGGGAGAGGGACCCTCCTCCCACCAGATTCAACGACATTGGGGAGGGAGGGGGGGGGATGGGACCCCAAGAGTTATGAGTGGAAAAGGAAGAGCTGGATTTTATAGGAATGTCTATACCCGGTCCCTGGGTTTTGGGAGATGGGTTGGGACCGGGCCAGTGCTTGGGGGGGGGAGGGGTTAAGGAGAACTGGTGAGAAAGACATCTTTTTGGGGGTGGGTGTCTTTTGGGGGGGATTGGGCATCTTTTGGGGTTCGGAGGTCTCTTGGAGGGGGTTTGGATGTGTTTTGGGGTGTTGGGGGGGCTCTTTGGTGGCATTGGAGGTCTCTGGGGAGCTGGATGTGTCTTGGGAGGGTTGGATGTGTCTTTGAGGGGGGGTTGGAGGCCTCTTGGAGGGGGTTGAATGTGTTTTGGGGAGTTGTGGCTCTCTTGAGGGCAATTGGGGGTTGCTCTGGGGGTGTTGGAAGTCTCTTGACAGAGGTTGGAGGTCTCTTGGAGGTGTTGGGCATTTCGGGGGGGCTGGCTGTGTCTTGGGGGGGTCGTATGTGTCTTTGAGGGGGGTGGGGGTCTCTTGGAGGGGGTTTGGATGTCTTTTGGGGTGTTGGGGATCTCTCAGGGGGGCGTTGGAGGTCTCTTGGCGCAGGTCTTGGGGCATTGGGTGTTTTAGGGGGGGTTGGATGTGTCTTTGAGTTTTGAGTTGTTTTGAATGTGTTTTGGGGTGTTGGAGGTCTCTTGGGGGCTTTGGGTGCCTCGGGGGAGGGGCTGGATGTGTCTTGGGGTGTTGGATGTGTCTTTGAGGGGGCTTGGAGGTCTCTTGGGAGTGTTTGATGTTTCTGGGATGTGTTGGATGTTTTTTTGTGGGGCAGTTTGGAGGTCTCTTGGGGGGGTGTTTGCTCTCTTTTTGGGGGGTTGGCCATCTTTTTAGAGGGTGGACTTAGAGCAATTAGTGTTTAGAAGCCGGATGTTGCGTCTTGAACCCGTTCACGCCTCAGTGCTGGTTTTCTGAAACACGGAAAAGTTTTGCCATAGGTTTTTCCAGGCTCAAAGCAGGAGGTTTGGGGCAGGTTGTAGGGTTAGTCCTGAGTTTGGGGGGGCTCCGAGTCTCTGTCCCTGCCCCACGATCTTGTTCTGCTTCTGTGGAAGCCTCGGAAATACCAGTGGAGCATGAAATTGCGCAAACTTCCAATGTTTGGAGTGTTGTGGGAAGTCTGCATCGCTCCAGAGCCCAGGAGGGAACCCCTCGAGTCTGGGAAAGGAGCCTGAAGCCTGGGAGGGAGCCCCTCAAGGCCGGGAAGGAGCCCCTCGAGCCCCTTGAAGCTGTGAGGGAGCCCTCAGCCTCAGAGGACCTGGGAAGGAGCCCCTCGAGGCCGTGAAGGAGCCCTCAAGCCCAGGGAGGGAGCCCTGGAGCCCCTTGAGCCCAGGAAGGAGCCCTCGATCCCCTCAAGGCCAGGAGAGAGCTCTGAAGCCTAGGAAGGAGCCCCTCGAGCCCTCAAGGCTGTGAGGACCTGCGGAGGAGCCCCTCGAGGCCAGAAGAGAGCCCTTGAGCCTGGGAGGACCCAGGAAGGAGCCCCTCAAGGCCAGGGAAGGCGTTTGAAGCCCGGAAAGGAGCCCCTTGAGCCCAGGAGGGAGCCCTCAGGTCCAGGAAAGGTGCCCCTCAAGCCTGGGAGGACTTGGGAAGGAGTCCTAGAGGGAGCCCTGAAACCTAGGAAGGAGCCTCTCATGGACCTGTGAAGGAGCCCTCAAGCCCAGGAGGGGAACCCTTGAGCCCCATGAGGACATGAGGGAGCCCCTTGAACCTGGGAGGACCCAGGAGGGAGCCCTCGATCTCCTCAAGGCCAGGAGAGAGCCCTGAAGCCTAGGAAGGAGCCCTTGAACCCGGTAGGGCCTGGGAGGGAGCCCCTCGAGCCCATGATTGAAGCCCCTCAAGCCCAGGAAGGAGCTTTTGAGCCCAGGGAGGGAGCCCTGAAGCCTAGGAAGGAGCCCCTTGAGGCCACAAGGACTTGGGAAGGAACCCCTCAAGGCTGGGAAGGAAGCCCTTGAGGCCGGGAGGGAGCTTGTCTCTTGGGCTTGTACCCCCATATTTTTGCCTTTTTCTTGAAGGAAGCACAACCCAAAGCTTTGCCTTGTGCCACTGGGAAGCTGTTCAGATGGATCCGATAGATCTCCACATCCCCCCTCCCGCGATGAGCTGGGGATGATGGCTGGGAGCCGGGCAAGGCTCCGGCCCATCCCCTCGATGGGGGGGCTCCATAAATATCCCAAGAACTGTGGAAAAAACCCCCCAAACTCTGATCAGAAGCCGTGTCCTCTGGCTGAGGAGGCGCGGGGAAGGCTGGAAATAAGAGCGAAGCTCCTTGCTGGGGAAGTGTCGGGTTCCCCGCGGGCCGTGCCAAGCAAAACAAGCCACGCTGCTCGGCCACTCGCAGCAGAAAAAGCTGGTTTTCCCTCCCCCCCCCACCTCATTTCTCACACTTTTCACTTAATTTCCCTCCTTTGCCACCGCCGTCCAGGGAATTTTGGGGGTTGGTTTGTTGGTTTGGTTGTTTTTTTTTGTCACCTCATTGGATTTGCCGGAGGGTTTTTTCCTGAGGAGAGAGTTGAAGCTGCTGCCAACGGGGCTGGTTTTTCCTCCGCTGCCATGAACTGCAGGTTGCTAAACTGTACTTTTTTTTTGTTTGTTTGTTTCTTTGTTTTTACTTATTTTTTGGGGGTGTTTTTGCTGGGTTTTGGGTCACACAGTGGGTGACTCACAGCTCCTGTGTGATGGTTGAGTGCAGCAGGTTGTCCCTCAGCCAACATAACGAGCCTCATCATCATTATGGTTCATCATCCCTTTTTTTTTTTTTCATGTTCCTGGCTTTTTTTTTTTTATTTTTTTCTTAGCACTTTATCCCCATCCTTTTCCTTCCTGCTCTTCTCTGTGTCAGGGATCTTCCTAATGTCCCCTTTGGGGTCAAGAGCAGGTATGGGACATCACTGGTGGCTCCTCAGGCTTTCCAGGAGACTCTTCATGGCAGCCTCTCAATGGTTCCTTCTCCACTGAGTCTTTACCCCCTATAACTGTTCCATCCAGTGGCCTTCATGACCTTCTCTAGATCTTCCTCTGCATTCATGCGTCCTGCTGTGGTGCTTCTCCATCTTGAGTAGGTTGGACGTGCTTTGTCTCCAAAGCGACCAAGGGTTGGGTTGTGGTGGCCGAAACCGTGGTGGAACCCCCCCCCTCCCCGAGGTCTCTGGACTGCTGCAGGGCCGTCTCCTGGCTCCGTCAGTGGTGGAAGGGTGCGGTCCTTCCTCTGGGCAGATGGTTCCGTCCTCTCCTGGCTCTGCTCTTCAGCTGGAAGACCTGCAGGTTGGCCTCTTTCTTGGAAAAGAAACCACAGCTGTTTCCAAGAAGATGACGGTGCCCAAATGGTCAAGTTTTAGGAGATAGGAATTGGACGTCATCTTCTGGACACCCTTGGGTGGCTCTGGCAAGTCCTACTAGGGCTGGAGAGACCGTGCCGTCCCGGGAGAGCCAAAGGGAAGCGATGAAGCTTAACACTTAACGTCTCCTTTTCCACCCCAGTGGGACTTCTCCAGCCCTCGGTGACCTCTGAGATGAGGCACCTCATCCCTGGCTTCATCTTCTTCCTCCTTGATCAGAGCTCAACAGCATGATGGGGGTCCCAGTGGGTGATTGAGTCACCCCGTGGTGGTCTCTCTCTGGTGGAGATGTGTCGGTGCTCATAGTGGGATGGGTGCCAGAAGATCCCAGCCGTCCTGCGTGTCCACGTTGAGGTCCTGCAGCTCCGGCTGGACCGTAACAATGTCTCCGGTTAAACCCAGCTCAAGTCCTTCCTCCAGATGTTTTCTGTGAAATCGTGGTGAGCTCCAGCTGACCATAAACATCCCGGGGAGCAGAGCCAACATCTCGAGATGTGTCATCCTTCCTCCTGCTGCCTCTTCCAGGAGCCGCGCGGGGCTTCCTCAGCTCCGCCGACTGGGGTGGCTCGAACGCCAGCCTGTCTTCGCCAGCCAAAAGCACTGCCTTCCTTTAGGCTTTTTGGGTTTTTTTGGATTCCAGATTAAGAAATTTGCTGAAATGCAGCTGTCCCCCGGGGACCCTGCCCTCTCAGCGTGAAAACTTGGGCGCCCTCTGGAGAATTGACGGTGCAGTCTTTATTTCTGAGCCCGAACACGAGGATCTTCTGGGTCTTTCTTTGTTCCTGAGCCAGAACATGAGGATCTTTTGGGTCATCCTTTATTTTTGAGCCAAAACATGAGGATCTTCTGGGTCATCCTTTATTTTTGAGCCAAAACATGAGGATCTTCTGGATCATCCTTTTATTTTTGAGCCAAAACATGAGGATCTCTTGGGTCGTTCTTTGTTCCTGAGCCAAAACACGAGGATCTCTTGGGTCGTTCTTTGTTCCTGAGCCAAAACACAACGATCTCTTTGGTGATTCCTTATTTCTGAGTGAAAACATGAGGATCTCTTGGGCTGACTCTTTATTTCTCTTGGGTTGCCCAAAGAAGCTGTGGCTGCCCCGTCCCTGGAGGGGTTCAAGGCCAAGGTTGAACGGGGCTTAGAGCAACCTGGTCTGGTGTGAGTTGTCCGAGGGGTGGCACTTTTAGGTCCCTTCCCACCCAAACCACTTTATGATTCTGAGATGCCCTTTTCCAAGCATCCAGATCACTGGGACAAGGCGGATCTTGCTGAGGTGCTGAGTCAGCACATCCAACTCCCTCCCCTTGCAGCTGGGGCCCGTTCCCCACCTCCGAGACCACTTCCTGAGCAGGCGTTGCCTTTCTAACTGCTGGAGGGGGAACCGGTTGGTGATAACGGGGACAGGATAACCCCCACCACCACCAGCCGGATAACACCCACCCCCTGCCCCCAAACCGCTGCCCGTGATGGAGGACAGAGGGACCAGCGCATGGTAGGACACGGGGCCACGTGCCCACGGTCTTGTGGAGGGTTTCGGGGTGAAAATAAAGCGAATCTGCATCTAGAAACCAAAGAGGGGGCTCCATGGATGGAATAGACTCTGTGAGAGTGGGGTGGAAAACCACAGGATGCATTTTAGGGGAGGGGGGACCTGGATGGAGAGATGGGTTCTTGTCCCAAAGCCCATCCATTGGGAAGGATGGGTGCTCGGTGGTTGCTCCAAGGTTTTCCTTGTGTCTGTTGGGATACACAGCCATCCCCAGATGATGGTGGTGGACGTGGAACTCGGGGTGGCTTTGGCCCAGAGATCTTGGGCTCTGTGGTCTTCTCCTATGGGAAACATCTGTGTGTCTGTCCTTGCTCTGTGGCTCATGGTTGTCTTAAAATTTTCTGGGAATGCTGATATTGGGGAGTTGCTGTTTTTAGGAGCTCTTTGGAGATCTTTTTCTCCTCTGGAGCTCCTGGTGGTGTAGCTCCTAGGTGAGAGAAGGGTGGAAACCCATGGGCTGGATTTTAGGGGAGGTGGGACCTGGATGGGGAGACGGGTTCTTGTCCCAAAGCCCATCCATTGGGAAGGACGAGTGCTCGGTGGTTGGTCCAAGGTTTTCTTCGTGTCCATTGGGACCCACAACTGTCCCATGTGTTGGTGGTGGACTGGAAGGGGCTCCAAGGTCTCCCTGGAGCCTTCTCTTCTCCAACTCTCCCAGCCCCCTCTCCCAGCAGAGGGGCTCCAGCCCTCCCAGCATCTCTGTGGCCTCCTCTGGCCCTGCTCCGACACCTCCATGTCCTTCTGATGGCCCCAGAGACAGGGGACATCTCCCCAGAGCGGGGCAGAATCCCCCCCCCCCCCCCATCTCTTTCCTGTCTGGGCAAAGTCCAGCAGCAGAAATATCAGCCACTGGGGATGTTGGTTGCTCAACCTTGGACATTCCCAGCCTTTAAACACATGAATTTCCACTACCCTGCGCCCACCGAGGGGGGGTGGAAGGAGCCATGTTCCTCTCAGGAAGCCCAAGGAGAAGCCAACAGGGAGCTGTCGTCCTGACCCGGCTCCGTCAGCAGCTGGGTGAAGCCTGAGTCAGAGGAGACACGATGTGCTGCCAACAACGCTGCGCTTTTGAAGAGCTGCCCTCAAGGTCACCTGTGGAACGTCCTGAAATCCTGCCCTGAACCCACCACGCAGCGAAGAGGAGAAAGAAACATCCCCCATTTCTGTCTGCAAATGGTCGAGAGCTTTCACTGGTGCCTCGCGTGGGAAAACCTGAGCCTAAATGTCCCCATTTTCAGGAGGAAGCATGAAGATCGGGTCTCCAGCCAAGCCCTTCCTGATGCCACTAAAATCTCCAGCTTGCTCCTGGCCAACCCCAGCAAAGGGGTTGGAGAACTCAATCGTGTCTCATCCGGCTCTGGGGAGAAGGTTTGGGTGCTGGTGTGAGACCATTGGGTGAAATAATTTCTGCTGGAGAGTGGCTGTTGGGAGCACGGAGCGATGCTGGCCCCTTAGGGTTGAGGAGTAGCATCTACCCCATGGATTTGGGGCAGGAATACCCTTAAAGAGGTTGAGTCTGGAGTTGGTGGCCACCCAAAGAGCTCCAGGCTGAGCCCAAGACACATGGAGCACCCAGGTGGCTTGTTCAGGTGCTTTTGTTGGACAAGGGGGATGCCAGGGTATGAGTGGTCATCTTCTCTTGGGGAAGGGAGAAGCTCTGCTGGAGCATCTCATGGTGGTCACTTTGGAGTTTTTGGTCCTATTTAGGATGGGATGGAGAAGAAAGAGCTGTTGGTTGCATCCTCTTTTGAAGGATCTCCATGTTTTGCTTCTCCTGTTGTCTGTTCTTGGCCCAGAGCCACATGCTGGTGGCCAGGGGTGTTGCGGTTGTTGGGTAAAGGTACCGATGGTACCTTTGGTCACCAAACACCACAGTTTGACCTTCAAACATGACCCTTTAGGTTGGACCTGCTGGGCTCTGCTAGCATGGAGACATGGTCTTGGAGAGGTCTTCTTCTTCCATGGCTGCTGTGGGCTGGAAGAGCCAAGGTTTGGGGTTGTGAGATGGATTTGGAGATGGGCTGGTGGTTTGTGGGGTCGGGATCACTGGGCAAAGGTACTGATGGTGTGTTTAGTGGCCAAAGACCACTTTTTGCCCTGAAACATGAGCCTGGGTTGTGTTAGAACTGCTGTGGCTCTGCTGGCATGGACATATTCTTGGAGAGATCTTCTTCCATGGCTGTTTTGGGCTGGAAGAGCCAAGTTTTGGGGCCATAGGATGGAGTTGGAGGTGGGCTGGGATGTGGGAAACGAAGTTCCTGCTTCTGTACAAGCTTTTGGGAGGTCAAAATCTTCAACGGTGCCAGGGGCTGGAAGATCCCCCCTCATTTCTTTGCTACCATGTAGGCCCAGGTGGCTGGAGAAGAGGCCAGGTGCTTCAGGGGAGGTCTAGGATGGATATTAGGAAAAAATTTCTCCACCCAAAGGGTTGTCAAGTGGTGGAATTGTCATCCCTGGAGGTATTTAATAGACATGGTGCTGAGGAACATGGGTTAGTGGTGGCTTTGTCAGTGTTGGGTTGATGGTTGGACTCGATCTGGAAAGTCCCTTCCAACCTGGACCATTCTTTTCTGGTGAGGTCTGACTGAACCTTTCCAGCGTAGGGTTCCTCGTGCTGGTAGAAAACCTAAATCCCCCCCATCCGATGCAACAGAAAGCCCTGTGAGTGGTAGCCCACCATGTTGGGTGGTAGCCCCGCTGTACTGGGGTGGCAGCTCCCCCCACCCTCTCAGCTCTGGCACCACCACAACGTGGCGACACGGCTTTTTCCCACCAGTATGGACTGGGAATCCTCCTGAGAGGGTCCTTCTGCTTATTTTTCTAGCACCACCAGTTGATTTCATGGTTTTAGACGACAAAAGGTGACGTGTCGAGTCCAATTTATAGTTTTTTCCAGGTTATTTATGATCTGCAGAAGCTCCATCAGCTTCGGGTGCCGATGAGTGATTTTTATTATTCCCCCCCCGTACCTTTTGCTCTCAAATCAACATTTCTGAGATTAAAGCCCGAAGCAGGAGACAATCTTTGATTCCAGAGCCAGACCCGCGCCTTGCGACATCTTGCGTCACGCGGAAGATGATGCAATAACTCACCCCTTGCCTCATCCAGTTGCTCAAATGGCAAGGTCCCTCAGCCTGGATGGAGAAGAGATAAAATATCTCTTTTTAAAAAGAGATAAAATATCTCTTCTTGCCTCTTCTACTCCCCTCCCCTTTTTAAAAAAGGCTGGGAAAAAAAACCCAAAAACTAAACCCTGTGAGAGTGGGTTTGGGCTGAGAGAAAGCTTTTTTTGGGGGGGTGCTCAATTGTTTTTTGAGGGTTTGGAAGCCTTCAAAGTGATATTGCAAATTCCTCTCCAATTTGCTTAATTTTTGATTTTTACCGAGTCCACTTCTGGTCTAAACCAAGTTGTCAACCTCTGGAGGAGACTGTTTTGTTTTTTTTTTTCCTCCCTTGCCTGGAGACCAGTTCACCCCCATCTTCAGCCCTCGATGTCCTCTGGAAGTGCTGGTCCTTCCAGTGAAACCTCAGCTGATCTGGGAGGTTCTGGAGACCTTGAGTTGGAGCTGAGTCTCCCTCCACATCCTTGACCACTGAGATAGGAGATGTGGGAGGCACGGGGACAATCCAGGTGGGTGTCCTTCCTCTTGTTGTGAAGGATCACATGGAAGGGACACACTCCTGTTGTGTCCAGGGGATGGACCTTACACAGTTTGAAGGTTGGGAAATAATAGTATTTTAGAGGTTTTCCTAAATCCTCACTCCTTTAGGCTCTTTTAAGCTGTTACCAGACTCTTCTTGGGAGCTGGGTAGAAACCTTTAAGATGAATAAGGGCTTTTTTGAGGAGAATAAGGTGTTTTTTGGATCTCTCAGAAGAGAGATCCTTTCCCTGTTTCAAGTTGGTCTGGGGTCTTGTTGGAAACCACCATCCAAAAGACCTCTTTGCTTTACACTCTTGAACTTTGGGGGGTTTTATCCTAAAATTAGGGAACAATTGAGGTTAAGAAGGACCCTCTGGATGTCTTCATCCCAACCCTGAGCTCAAAGCACAACCAACCTCGACGTTAGGTTGCTCGAGCCCCATCAAGTTGAGTTTTAAGCATCTCCAAGGATGGAGAGGCCTGTCCTGTCCTAGAGCTGGCCCACTTTTGGCTTCCTTGTCCTCTCCTTCTGCGCCTCCAGGAGGAGTTTGGCTTCATCTTCTCTCCGTCTTCCAACGAGTGGCTTTTGGAAGCATCTTCATGATCTTCTCCTCCTGGAGCAGAATGTGCCTGACTCCTCCTGGTCTTTATCCTCCAGTCTACAATGACCAGGGAGACCTTTTTTGGGCTCGTTTTGTTGGTTGTTGGATCTATCAACATCTCTGCAACCTCCTGATGGAGCAGGACGACCTTGCTAATTAGCACAGCATCGTTAGGCATAAAATACACATCAGACAAAATAAACCCAACCAATCGAGTAGGAAGAATCTGCCAGAGGAAGAGCGGTGATGTGGAAAAACACCTCGAGGTGCATCCTGGGGTGGTTTTTTGGGGTGATGGTGAAGGTTTGGGTGATATTTTTGACTCTGGGACACGTTGTTAACCTCTGCTTCTCGAATCTGATGAGCTGGGGCTCTTTGGACTTTTCTGGAGATGTCAGTATTTCCCAACTTGCGACCTTTGAAACGTGTCCTGTAGCTAAACCGTTGCCGAATTTCTCTAGAGCCGGGTCTGTCACATCCTGGCCTGGTCTGGGCAAAAAAACCCCAAAACCCAACAAATTTCTCTCTCGTGCTGGGAAACTCATGGCTTGTCCCTTTTTTCCAGCTTTTTTGGCCACCTGTGGTGGTTGGATTTTTGAAAAGCTTCCCCATGTTCTGCCCCAGACAGAGAGGAGAGACCCCGGTGGCCCCAGTTGGAGGGTTTTTGACCTCTGGGAGAGGGGGAGGGATCGTTGAGCAGAGAAATGAATCCCCATTTCTCCCGGGGCTCCCTCGGAGGACGCTGCGGAGCAGCTCCTGCTGGAGTTGACCATAGAGGGTAAATCCCAGCCTCCCAAGTCCAAGACCTTCATCTCTCGCCGTTTCCAAGAAACAGGGATTTGCAGGGAGCGCGGCGAACGCGCTCGTCGGGAGGAAGATAAATCACCGCGTGTTTTCCTCCAAAGGAGACAAGTTTCTAAAAATAGGAGCCGTTGCCGGAGCTCTGGAGAACAAAAGAGTCCCCTGGAAGGCTCCTGCCACCGGCCCTTTCTCGGCTGTTGGTGGTTGGGTTTTTTTTTTTCCCCTGGGGATTTAGGGATGTGTTTTCAAAATCTGCTGATTTGGGAGGGTTTGGTTTGTTGTTTTGGTTTTTTTTTTTTCCCTCCCCTGTCCTTTTCCTTGGCATTCCTGTCCCTGGCTGCTCGGTGACTCAGGCTTTCCTGAATGAACGTTTCCTGGTCTTCCATGACCTCGGCAACTTGGCCCTGGATCCGGCTGGCCTTTTCCAAAATGATTCTTATTTTTCTTATATATTTATTTTTTTAAGCCAAAAAGGACCTGATTTTGGAGCTGGGGATGCTGTCACCTCCCTGGGATGGGCTCCGGGGGTACTGATATGATGTGTTGTGGTCCAGGCTCATGCCTCTGGATAGACAATCTCCAACCCCATCGGCTCCTCATGGGGTTTTGGAGCATCTGGAGATGTTCAACCTCAAAAGTCTCGCCCCTGAGGTGGCTTCACCTCAAACATTGGAAGGTCAAGAAGCCAACCCTGGCTTTTCACATCCCTCCTCTGGTTTGGGGGGCAGGTCCTGCCCTTCCTCCCCATCTTCACAACCAACGTGGTAGCCTGAAGGCCACCTTCCTCCTGGTTTTATGCCATGTAACCAGTAATTTATAGAATAAATGCAAACTGTGAGTGGCTGCGTCCATCCCAGAGGTCAGCTGGACCTCTCGCAAGTTGAGCCCATGGACTGTTGGCCGTCTCTTTCTAAAGTGCTCCCCGTTTCCATCCCAGCTTGATCTTCCTCCCTCTCATCTTCGCCTTCAACGTCAAAGGACTCTCTGGGTCATTGGTTGGTGGCTGGGGAAGGATGAGCTGTTCCTTACACATCCCTTTTCTCTATGAGCCCCACGTGTGCTTGGTGGTGGTTCTACACCCTCCACCGAGCTGTGGACACCTCCTTCCCATGGCCTCCCAGTTAGTTCCGCTCCACCAATCAGCCCCAGGCAATGCTTGACCCAAGATAATGATGATGATGGGAGCAGGGATATGGGACAACTCCTTGTCCCAGGACCAAAGTGCTTGCTACCATGACCCAAGTTGATGATGATGATGGGAGGAGGGATGCAGGACAATTTCTTGTCCCAGCAGCAACTTTGCTTGCCCAGGGCCAGCTGCTGGGCTGCCATGACCTGAGATGATGACAGGAGCAGGGATACGGGACAACAAGGTGATTGCCTGGGGCTGGGCGTCCCATGACTCAAGATGACGATGATGATGGGAGTAGGGATATGGGACAACTCTTTGTCCCAGCAGTGATTCTGTTTGCCCAGGGCCAGCTACTGGGCTGCTATGACCCAAGATGATGATGATGATGATGGTAGCAAGTATGTGGGACAATTCCGTACCTGGGACAGGCAACGCGTGGCCAGATGAGGATGAGGGGAATCTGGCACGAGGAGTGAGACCCCCATGTCCTATCTGGAGCTCAGTGGTGGCTGACAGAGCCTTTGGGCCAGTAGATTTGATCCAATGTCTTCATCAGATGCAGCCGAAGGCTTTCCTCCTCCTGAGGAAGGATGTATCTGGGTCTGATAAGTCTCAGAAGACCCTGCAGATCTTCAGGAGGCGCTTCTCTGATTTTTATTGCTGCCTGAAATCCTCTTCTTGCAGGTGGGCTCAGAGGTGATTGAGCTCAGGAGCCATCCCTGGGGGGGATTAGCCAACGCCAGAGCGAAGCAAAACTCCTCCAAATTCCAAATTTGGATGCTGTGGCACCTGGAAAAACCCTACATGCTGGTCATCTCCAGGGGTTTGGCCAACACTGGAGCGAAGCAAAGGTCCTCCAAGCCCCAAACGATGCTGGGGCACCCATAAAAACCCTGTGTGGTGACCATCCATGGGGAGTTGGCCAACACCAGAATGAAACAAAGCTCCTCCAAGCCCCAAATGATGCTGAGACACCTGGAAAAAAACCCATGTGTTGGTCATCTCTGGGGGTTTGGTCAACACCAGAGCGAAGCAAAGCTCCTCCAAGCCCCAAACGATGCTGGGGCACCCGGAAAAACCCTGTGTGTTGACCATCCATGGGGAGTTGGCCAACACCAGAGCAGAGCAAAGCTCCTCCAAGCCCCAAATGAGCAAATCCAGGGTTCTGAGGGCTGGGCTGGGAAGGCTCATGAATCCCCATCCCTAGAGCCGTGGGCAGTGGTCTTCTTCAGGGGGTGGCCCAAGACAAGCCTTTTCCAGACGCTGGGAGGGCGGTCAGCGGCGTGTACATCTTCCTCTTCAACTGCTTTAGACGATTATACATCAAATAGTGGCCGTTGGGATTAAACCCTCTTAAGTGTGGCCGGGAAATCCTCCCGTAATCCCGACCTGGCCGTAGGAGAGGAAGGACGGGGCAGCAGGAGCGGGGTGGGGGGTGGGTTTATCTGCTGGGGAAAGCTTTTTTAACACAGGAAAAAAAAAATAAAATCACTTTATTTATTGCAAATTGCCTTGGGAGAAGCTTCTCCTGGACACTGACCTTGGGGTTTTCCCTCTCTGTTGTAGATGAGCCCGATCCTGCCCTCTCCGGTGCCGTCCCGGCTCTCAGGACCCAACTTGGGTAAGTTCCCCGGGGGAGGAGTGCCCAGGGGCCCCATCTCCTCCTCGTTAATGATGCCCCAGTTACATGAAACCCTGAAATATCTCCCCTGGCTGTCCCCCAAGAGGGTTGTCCCACCAGCAAGGACATCAGCAGGTCCCTCCAGAGCCAGCCGGCACAGTGCCCTCGCTGCAGAGTGGAGTGAGGATGCTCTAATTCACCTCGTTTGTCCCATTTCCCGACAAACCACCTGGCTTCTGCCACCCTGGAGCCTTCCAGTTCCCCTTGGAGCCATCCTGGTCCCCCTGGAGCTGTCCCAGTTGCCCTTGGAGCCCTCCAGGTCCTCCTGGAGCCATTCCAATTCTCCTGGGAGTCCTCCTAGTTCCCCTTGGAGCCATCCTGGTCCCCCCTTCAGAGTCCTCCTAGTCCCTCCTGGAGCTCTCCCAGTTGCTCTGGAAGCCATCCCCATTCCCCTTAGAGCCCTCCCAGTTCCCCCTGGAGTTGTCCCAGTTGCTCTCAGAGCCTTCCAGGTCCTTCTGGAGCCATTCCAATTCTCCTGGGAGCCCTCCTAGTTCCCCCTGGAGTCCTCCAAGTTGCCCTCAGAATCCTCCCTCCTGGAGCCTTCACAGTTTCCCTCAGAGCCACCCCCATTCCCCCTGGAGTTCTCCCGGTCCTCCCTGGAGCCCTTCCAGTTTCCCTTGGAGCTACCCTCGTTCTCTCTGGAGCCCTCTTCTAAAGAGAAACCTTGGTCCAAACCTCTTATTAACTCTCAAAAAAAAAACCCCACCCTTACTTTCAGCTCCACGAATGAAGAACATTTGGAGTTCAAGAAGGCTTCTTTGTACCGAACGGAGACCAGGAGCTCCCTGGACCTACGAACCATGACCGTGTCTGGCAGCCTCAGCTGGGACACCTCGGAGCTGGGGACGAGAGCGGGCGAGGGGCAAGAAGAAGGCCCTTTAGAGAGACTCTCAGGCTCCAAGGAGCCCAAGGACGGGCGGTGCCCGAAGGAGTCGGCCTTCACCACAGAGCCCCAGGTGGTCAATACCCTGGAGGTGGATTCCGAGCAGCCGGAGAGCGACTCTGAGGAGCTGGAGGGTGACAAGGGGACGGTGGAGACCCCCAGCCCTCGCACCGGGACGTCGGTTGGTGTCGGGGAAGAGAAGTATCTCAAAAATGAACCAAAGCAACTTGAAGGCCTCAGCAAAGAGCACTTAGAGAAAAGCAAGAGGGGAATCCAGAGGCTCGACTGGGTTTCTAGACCCACCAAGAGCCCGAGTCCTCACTACAAAGATGTCAACAAGCCGACAGATGTAGCAACTAACTTGCCCTTTCGGGGCCGTGAAGTGCCTCCTCCGCTGACTCCCACGGTCTTCAGGAAAACGCTAAACCCTGTCCTGGGCAAGTCCAAAGCCTTGGAGATCTCCTCGTCCCACAGGAAGGGGCTGATAGTCGACACGGACGTGGGGGAGATCAACCCCCTCAACACGGCCGAGTGGACGATCCAGAAGCCGGGTCTTCAGCTCGGAGCCGACCTCACCGTTGGCAAACAGTCCTGGACGGTAAATGCCGAAGACTCAGTGGAGAGGATCCCGTTGATGTCCCTGGAACCCGCTTCCTGCAGCTCCTATGACATCGAGATGAGGCCTTACGTCTGCAGCGTCTTGTTGGAGGAGCAAGGGAAGGAGGAGCTGGGTCCGGAGGAGGATCCTACAGTCTACACCTGCATCGAGTGCAGCATCTACTTCAAGAAAAAGGAACATCTGATGGATCACATGCTCCAGCACAACCGGGGACCAGGGAGGGACCAAGACGGAGACACTTTGGGAGGACAATGTCAGTTCGTCTGCAACGAGTGCGGGTGGGCCTTTGGAGACCCTGCCTCTTTGGAGCAGCACAAAAGGCTCCACCAAGAATCCAGGGAGAAAATCATCGAAGAGATCCAGAAGCTGAACGAGTTTCCCGACGAAGGCCGGGAAGCCCGGCTGCAGTGCCCCAAGTGTGTCTTTGGCACAAACTCCTCCAAGATCTTTGTCCAACACGCCAAGATGCACGTCAAGGAGAGGAAGGACCAAGGGGCGAAGAATGTGAACCTCTTTGGAAGCGGGGGTGGTGGGGAGATGCGGGACAGCCCCCTGCACAGCATCTACAAACCCTTTAAACCCAACGAACACGCGGCCCTGCAGATGCAGGGCCCGCCTCATGCTGGGGGCAAAGGACTCAGCACCTGCATGCTCTGCAGCTTCCCAGCCCCCAACGAGAACATCCTCAAGGAGCACATGAAATACACCCATTCCCACCTCTCCTGGGATGCCGAGGTCTACGAGGAAGATCCCAATCAACCAGGAACCAGCAGAGATGCCTACAGCCCGGCCAGGTTGGGCCGGTTGGCCGAGACGGATTATTTCAGCAAAACAGAGCGGCTTTTCCCTCCTCCTCCTCCTCCCCAAGAAAGCACGTCGCATTACGAAGCCCTCCACGGTTTTGCTCTAAGTCACTCCAGACTGGAGAAGAGCAACGGGGCTAGTAAAAAGGACTACCAGACCTCGGGGTTTCATGCCAGGAAAGGGGCTCCCTATGCCACCCCCCATAAAAGCCTGGGGCTCTCTGGTTTCTCCTCGGCGAAAGCTTATTCCCAGTTGGCTCTGCAGCAGCTGAAAAAGAAAGCAGCATCTCAGCACCTTGAAGGAGAAGGGGACGGGCTCCGGAGCCACCCTATGGGGCTGGAGGAGCTCAGGCACAAGTGGACGTTGGCCAATGACTCTGGGAGCCTGGAAGAGGAGATCTCGGTGAGCGCCGAGATGGATTTGGGCGAGAGCAGGGGCCTCAAACCTGTAGCCATTCCTCAAGCTGCCTTAGACCTCAAGAGGACCTTCAGAGACACCTTGAAAGCCACCGACTCTTCCATCGCTTCAGAGGAACAGCAGCACCAGTTGAGGATGATGGTCCCCATCGTCCTCCTGGAGGAGGTGAACCCCCACCCCAAGGCAACCAAGCGGCCCCGGGGGAAGCCGTTGAAGAGGAAAACAACCCTCCCTTCCCAGGAATTCCTGATGGAAGAGCCCCTTCCCTTGGACATGCTCCTGTTGGACACTCCTCTGGAGGGTCCTCTGGAGCTGGATGACCTCCTGGACTCCGACTCACCCATGTTGAAGAACGAGGAGAGGAAATGTCCCTACTGCCCTGACAGGTTTCACAACGGCATCGGGCTGGCGAACCACGTGCGGGGCCACCTCAACAGGGTGGGGGTGAGCTACAACGTCCGTCATTTCATCTCGGCGGAAGAAGTGAAAGCTATTGAGCAAAAATTTTCCTTCCAAAAGAAGAAGAAAAAAGGTAGTATGTATTCAATTCACCGTGCTTTCTATTTTCTGGGTTTAATCGGTGGGGAGGGGTCTTTCTCCTCCTCACCGAGAACTGGGTACGTATGGGACTGTGGGCAACCCCAACCATGGTGGCCATGAGCCTCTCTTGGGTGCAGTAAACACCCCCACCCTTCCCCTTCCTGGGAGCCCCAATTTAGGGTTTTTTTTTTTTTCACTCATTTTCTGCTCTTCTTTCCGCAGTTGCGAACTTTGACCCCAGCACTTTCAGCCTGATGCGCTGCGAGTTCTGCGGGGCGGGTTTCGACACGCGAGCGGGTCTCTCCAGCCACGCCAGAGCCCACCTGAGGGACTTCGGGATCACCAACTGGGAGCTTACCATCTCCCCCATCAACATACTCAAGGAGCTCTTGGCCAACTCTTCGGAGCACCCGATGCTGCAGGCGGCCATGGGAGCGGAACCTTCCTCCCCGAGCCGAGAGAGGGAACCCCACGGCTTCGTGCCACGCAAGAGCATGACCCCCGTGTCCGAGTGCAGCATTACACGCTCTCCTCTGTCCCCATTCCCTCCGTCCTGGGGAGAAGAGTCCCTCCAGTCCTACAGAGACAGTAAGTGCACCCCAAAAATCCCATGGGAGCCAGAAACCCTTCTGATAACCCCCAAAATCCCATGGTAACCCCAAACCGTCGTGTCCTGCTGTGCTGGAGGGTGGGTATTTCCAGGAAAGGGTTTAATGGGCATCACTTGGTGTTGGTTTGTCCATCTCCATTGTTGACCCTCTGTGTCCCATGAGATCTGATGTTGGTTTGGGGCAGAGGGATGAGGATGGTGGGAGATGAAGGAGCTGGTCAGTGTGGTCTCAGGAGGGGTGGATGGGGAGGGGTCTCATCCCACCAGGAACCCGTCCTTTGGATGTTTGGGCTTTGTCGTTTGAAAAATGTGATGTTTAGGAAGGAGGTTGAGATGAGTCCCCCCCAGTCCTACAGAGACAGCAAGTGTACCCCAAAAATCCCATGGGAGCCAGAAACCCTTCTGATAACCCCAAAAATCCCATGAGGGCCAGAAACCCTTCAGGTAACCCCAAACCATCGTGACCTACCATGCCGGAGGGTGGGTATTTCCAAGGAGGGGTTTAATAGGTGTCACCTGGCATTGGTTTGTCCATCTCCATCGTTTATGATCCGTGTCCCTTGAAATCTGATGAGTGGGGATGATGGGAGATAAAGGAGCTGGTCAGTGGGTCTCGTGAGGAGTGGATGGAGAGGTCTCATCCCACCAGGAACCTGCCCTTTGGACGTTTGGGCTTCGTTGTTTCATTTGTCATTGAAACAAAGGAATTGAAACAATTCATTGTTTGAACAATGAATTGTTCATTTCAATTGAAGAAACCCCTAAAAGTTGGTGAATCTCGGGGCTGAGCGTGGCTGGAGGAACAGGAGAAGAACGTGGTCCACGTTGGGTCCTCTGGGTTGGGGACCTGGGTTCATCCCTTGCCTGTTTATTTCCCGTTGGTGTTACGGTACAATGTGGGAGGGCTTAAGGGGTCCTTCCCCAATTTGGGTCTGAGCTGATCCCCCCACACATCAGTGAAGCTCCAGATGCTTCATGTGGGGTCATCAGCTGATCCCAGACACCTCACAGGTTTCTCCTGCCTCCAAAAAATACTTGTGTTTGCACCAAAATCTTGGTGACGTTTCTCACAAAGACTGAAAACTTGCTCGTGCCTCAGGAAAAACAACCATCTGGGGCTTCTCTTGCATCTCCGTGGTGGCATCTCCTGTGGTGGCATCTCCGTGGTGGCATCTCCACTGGTGGAGACATCCTCTTTTTTTGGGGGGGGGTGTGAGTTTTCATGAGCTCTTTCCGCCCCTGGCTGCGGTTCGTGGTTTCTAACGAGGCAGCAGCAGGAAACGAAGGGGGAGGAGAAGGTTTTTGGGCCTCCAGGTGCCAGGAGGAGGTTGGTTCGTTGAGTCCTGCTGGTGTTTTCCTTTCTCAGACTCGTAATTAAATCACCTCCTTGGTCCTCAGTTTCCCTTTCCCGGAGCCACGATAACAGAGGAGAAAGTAGCCAGGAAAAGGAGCTCTGGGTTTAACACTTGGTCTCATGGCTGCTTGTTTAAAAACAAAACCGAAAAAAGTCCAAAAAAAGGAAAAAAAACCCCAAAACCAAATCCTTTTGAAGTCAAAGGGAGGAAGTCAGTGTTTGGGTCTGTGGTGAGAACTTGAACCCAGTTGTTTGGATGGGAGTGGGGGGGGCAAAACCAGGATTATTATTTGTTTTTTGAGCTGTTAAAGGGGGGATTTTGGGAGGTTCCTTCTTTTTGGTGCCAAAACCAACCCCAGCTCCGATGGAGCCTCCGTCACCACCCTCGGAAAACCCCCGAGGTCTTTAACATCCACGACCATTCATTTTACCCCCAAATGAGTAAAAACCAACATTTTATGCTCTTCTGGAGACCCCGATCTTTCAATCTCCCCATTTTGGTTCCAATTTCACACCCCGGATGGCGAGTCCCCCCCTTGATATGTCTGAAATCTCCTTAAAATGCCACACTCGACATCGGACATGTCCCGCCGTGGGGAGCAGGAGGGTTCTCTCTGCTCTTGCCCATCCCAGGATGGACTGGGATATACTGGGAGGTTACAACATGGGTTTGAACAGCTCAAAAGTCTGAAAAAATGGGTATATTTTTTCCTCTTTTCTTCAAAACCACTGGTTCCTGGTGGAGTTGGTGGCTTCTCTGGGGAGGTCCCCCTGCTCAGCGGTGGCTTTTCCCACACGTTGTTGGCTCGTTATCAGTGATGACTCTTTTGGCTCCAAACCTCTTGGCAGTTGCCTCGGAGAACACATCGCCCTTCTTGGCCAGCACTGGGAAGCGTTGGGCAACTGCGTCCTCCCCACAACAGCTCCAGGTTCTCCTCCCTTGAAGCCCACCTTACTTTGCTCTGTCCCCAAACTGCTTTTTTGGGCCTAGAACCATCATCTTCCCTTTTTTTCCCGTTTTTTCCCCCCCAGATTTAACACCCCACAGTCTCCCAAGGCATGAGGTCTTCTGTTAGACCTGGGTTTCTCTTCTCCACCGGTTCCTGTGTGATGTTTCACCCTGTGGAGGATGAGGAGGAAACGTGTGTTTGATGGTTGACCTGGCGTCCCACACAGGGTTTTACCTTCTGGAGTGCATCCAACGGGTTTTGAGGAGGAGGAGGAAGAGAGGGTTCCATTGAAGGACACGAGCTCAGGGGATGGTTCTCCACCTCCTCCATCTGGTTCTTGGTTGCGTTAAGCCCCCACGTGAGGACTCAGAAGTGGGGTTTGTCCCTTCTGCGCTCAAGATCCTGCCTTGGCTGAAGAGCATCTTCCCCCTCTCTAGAGCGTAACGTTCTGGGGATCTCCTGGTTTGGAAAGGACCCACAGGGATCATCAAGCCCAACTTCTGACTCTGCACAGGGCAACCTAAAAGTTAAACCCTGTATCTGAGAGCATTCTCCAAACTCTTCTTGAGCACCAACAGGTTGGGGAGCCATGACTCCTTTCCCCACCTGTTTTGCCCTCCTTTTGGACATGTTCTAATATTCTATGTCCTTCTTAGAGCCCCAAACTGTCCACAGAGCTCAAGGTGAGGCCACGCCAAAACATGGGACAACCACATCTTTGGAGGGTGCCAGGCCCTTCTGGCCATGAGGCCCACGAGGTTGACTCCCCTTGAGCTTCCCATTGTCTGAAGCCCCCAGATCCCTCTTTGTAGGGCTTCGCTCCAGAGCACCAACAGGTTTGGGAGCCATGACCTCAACCCTGTGGACCTCGTTCACGGTTCTTGACCACCTTCTCCATGAAGAACTCTTTTCTCATGGCCTGAGCCAGGGCCAGGAGGTACCTGTGACTTTGTGGTCTCTGGGACAGGGACAACCTGAGCTGGGAGAGAGGCCGGAGGAGATGGAAAGGGGGAAGCTCTTCCACCAGCACAACCGGGGCTGGAAGAGGAAGTTTATTGTAGATTTTACAGCTTCTTTGAGCCTCTTTTTTTCCTCCATGCTTTGACTTGAGACCTCGGCAGCAGCTCTGATTTCCATCCTTGACCTTTAGTTGTGGTCGCTCTCCATGAAGGAACTGAGACGCTTTTGTGGTTGTGGCCTTTCCTCCTCCTTTCCCTCCACGTGTATCCCATCATCCCAGAGGAACAGAGGTTAGAAAAACCACCTGGAGTTTTTTCTGACCTCAGTTGCCAGCGAGGGCCAACTTCAAAGCTGGGTCAGGTTGCTCAGGGCCACGTCCCGTTGAGTTCGGAGAAGGTTGGAGGTGCCACCACCTCCCTCCTGGGGTTCCTGTGCCCCCAGAACCCTCCTCACTGTTACAATTCTGGGGGGTCATGCTCTCCTTTTGTGCTGTTTTTTCTGATTTTTTTTTTTTTGTTCCCCTCCTCGCCTTCTCACCCGCAGCCTGACCTACTTTCCACCCTCTTTGATTCCCTTTTGGGAGTTCCAGGTTATTGAAAAAGTGGCATTTTTTTCTCTTCCCTCCTTCCTCTGCAGGAGGAGAATGGGGGACGATTGCACTCGATATCATCTCTTCTCCTGCTCCCCGAGGATTTCTGGGGGCAGGGAGGTTGGGTTTTTGTTTTGGGGTTTTTTTTAGCCTGGATTTAAGCTCTTATTTTCACTGTGGCTGCAGGAGACACCGTGAAATGTCTTGGCCAGGTCTTCCAGGGCAGGAATCTCTGGGGGGGCGTGAGGATCTCTGGGGGGTCTCAAATAACCTATTTTGGTCCTGGAGAACAAGGGCAGAAATTGTCCCTCTCCCTTTTCCCTTTCCTGATGTTTAGGGGAGCCTGTGGTTTGTAGCTGCCAGAGAAGGGGATGTTGTGAGGGGGCCCCGAGTTGGGATGCCCCAAGGTGGGTCCTGGAACCCCTTCAAGAGTCAAAAGCAGCCTCATGGAGACCTCCTCATCCCAGCAGGAGGGCGGCAGAGAAAGGAAAAGCATCTTTTTCTTCTATTTCTCCTCTTCCCCATTCAATTTCCACGGCCTCCTGCGCCCACCACAGCGATTCCTCATCCCTCACCAAAAGGTGTTGCTATTTTTCCCCACCTCCTTTAAGCCAAGAAGAGGTTTTATTCCTCAACGTCCCCAGGGTAGAGAAAGAACAGAGGAAATTTGGGCGCAGTTCCCGTTACACCCCTCACCCCCCTTTCCTTGTTGCCTTCTCCGGATGGTTTCCCAACTATTTGGCTCCGATTCCACAGAATCGTCAGGTTGGATGGATGGAGATCCTTTCATGGTTGGAAAGGACCTCTGAGATCACCGAGTCCAACCACACACACGCACGGACTAGATGATCTCCAGAGGTTCTTTCCAACTTCTGATATTCTGTGATTCCCAAGATCTAACCTAAACCTCCCCTGCCCCAACTCCAGACCATTTCCTCTGCTCCTGTCACCATTCCCTTGGGAGAAGAGGCCAACCCCCACCTCTCTACACCCTCCTTTCAGGGAGTCGTAGAGGGCAAGGAGGTCTCCCCTCAGCTTCCTCTTCTCCAAACTCAACATATGACTTGTTCTCCAGACCCCTCACCAGCTTGGTGGCTCTCCTCTGGACATGCTCCAGCACCTCAGTGTCCTTCTTGTAGTGGGAAGGGGCCCAAAACTGGACACAGCACTCGAGGTGGGGTCTCACCAGTGCCAGGGGGATGATCACCTTCCGAGTCCTCCTCACCACCCTGTTCCTGATCCAGGCCAGGATCAGGCACACTGCTGGTTCATGGTTGACCAACACCCCCAGGTCCTTTCCCACCAGGCAGCTCCAGCCACTCTGCCCCCAGCCTGGAGAGTCCATGGCGTTGGTGTGACCCAAGGGCAGGACTTGGCCTTGTTGAACCTCATGGTTCATGAACCTTGACCCATGGATCCAACCTGTCCAGGTCCCTCTGGAGAGCCTTCCTGCTGAAGAGCAGGTCAACACCCAGTTTGGTGTCCTCTGCGAAATGGCTGAGGGTGCCCACCATCCCCTCCTCCCGATCCTTGAGCAAGATACCCAATTTTAAGACTGTCCCCAAAACTGAGCCCATCTCATTTAATGTCTTTATTGATATTCAATATCTTTATCAAATTGGGGAATGGTTTTCTTGGCAGTTCCACGGATCATCCCTTGAACGAGAGTTAAAGCATCGGATTTATCGCCCCCGGAGCCTTTTTCGTGGTGTTTTGGGGATCCCTACGATGGGCTTTTCTCTCCCCTCTTTTGAGTCAAGTTTGGGGAAAAAATTAGCATTGGGGGTGTTGGAGGTGTGAGGTGTGGGCATGTGTCCCATTGTCACCCGAAAGACCTTCCATGGTGTGGCACTTTATGGAGACCAGAGCCCCATGGGAACTGTGAGCTTTGAAGCCCCCTAAAAATGTCACAATTTGCCCCAAAGTGGCAGTTTTGGCTTTGCAGAACCCCATTCATCTTGCAGAACCTGGATTAACCACCGACCATCCCCATTTTAATCCTCTTGAGGTGCAAAAATAAGTGGGAATTCGAACTTCCTGATTTTCCCCGGTCTGAAAAATGAAGTTTTTTTGGGGTGGGTCGGGGTTTGTTGGAGCCGTGGCTCTCGCTAACTTTGGTTGATGGACTTGGGGGGGTTGGGGGGTGGGAGGAGGAGTTGCCCATGGCACGTGGGGTTTTCCTGGTGTAATTCTGGGTGGAATCGGCCAGATTTAGACGTGTGGTTTTAGTTCTGAAGCTCAGAAACCATTGGGAAAGGCTTGTGGCCTCATTGGGAATCTGCTTGTCCTCCCCCCTGGGGGAGGTGAGGAGGAGGAGGATGGAGCTGAGCACAACCCCTTCAAGGGGACAATTCCCCTCTCAGTCTTTCTGTATTTCCATTTTGGGGCTCTAACAGGAACTTTTACCCGTAAGATCCTTCGGTTGGTGGTGAATTTCTCACCCTGGTGTTTATTGCCCTGATGGGGGTGGTTCTGGTGGGGATCCATCCTCTCTTCTCGCTGCTGAGGTCAACGGTCTGCGCTTATTGTGGTTTCTTTGTGATCCAAGTGGATTTTTTATTCCCAGACTGGGTGGGTCTTGGTTTCCTACACGTATTTCCAGCACGTTCCCTTCTCCTCCTCCTTTGGAAGCAGATCAAAGGACCTGGCCAGGCTGGAGGTGGGACCCATGAGAACCTCTTGAGGTTCAACCAGGCCAAGAGCAAGGTCCTGCCCATGGGTCAGGGCAATCCCAAGCCTGAGGAGAAGGACTTGGGGGGGAGAAGGTGGCCCAGAAAGCCACCAGCAACCTGGGCTGTGTCACCAGCAGTGTGGCCAGCAGGGCAAGGGACCTGGCCAGGCTGGTGGTGGGACCAATGAGGACCTTGGCCAGGTTCAACCAGGCCAAGAGCAAAGTCCTGTCTATGGAATTGGAGCAATCCCAGCCTAAATCCAGGCTGGAGAATGAAGGGATGGAGACCAGCCCTGAGGAGGTCTTGGGGGTGAGAAGGTGGCCCAGAAAGCCACTGGCAACCTGGGCTGAGTCCCCAGCAGGGTGAGGAGGGGGATTCTGCCCCACTCTGGGGAGATGTCCCCTGTCTCTGGGGCCATCAGAAGGACACGGAGGTGTCGGAGTGGGGCTGGAGGAAGCCCTGGAGATGCTGGAAGGGGGCGCTGAGAGAGTTGTGGGGGGTTCAACCTGGAGAAGGCTCCAGGGAGACCTTGGAACTCCTTCTAGTCCTGGAAGAGGGTCAGGAGAGCCCTATGGGGCAGGACCCCATTCCCGTCCCTTATCCTTATCCCAGGCCGTTTGGGGGCCGGGGGAGCCCTATGGGGCTGGGCCTGAGGTGTGAGGGGGACCATGGGGCCTGTTCCATACCCCGGAGCTGGGCCTAGGCCTAGGCCCAGGGGACAGCCAGGCCCCGTGGGGCCAGGGGAACCCCCCATGGTGCTGAGCTCCGGGGGAGACCTGGCCCTGGCCCCGGGCCTTCTCCGGTCCCCGGGAGCCCCATCCTGGGCCTTCCCCCCCCCTCCATAGATCTCCCCCTTCTTCTTCCCACCCGATCGCTCGGCGCTCCCCCTTCCTCCCTGCCGCCACCGGCTCCCGCGCAGACTCTGACGCCGATTGCTCGGCGCTCGACCTCCCCCCCCCCCGCGGCCGTCGCTTCTGTATCTGCGTTCTCTCACTCGGCGCTCCACCTCTCGGCCTTGGCGTGCGGGCGCGCGCGCCGCTCGGCGCTCGGCCCGCTGGCCTGGCGGCCGGCCCCGCATGTGCCGGAGCCAAGATGGCGGCCTCCACCTCCTCGCAGCCCAAAGTGACAAAAGCGGCGGCGGCGCCGCGACCCCGGGACCGGGACCGGGGTGGGGACGGCGAACCCGAGCCCGAGGCGGCGCCCGAGCCGGGTGAGCCCCCGTTTACCTCCGCCGACCCCGCCCCGCCGCGCCCGGGGCCCACCCGCGGCCCCCTCCCCCCTCCCCCTCCCTCCGCTGCCCCCCCCCGTCCCCCCCCGTCCTCTTCCCACCGACCGGCCCAATCCCGGGGCCGCCGCCGGTTCTAGGCCCGGTCCTGAAGAGGAAGGGGATGGAAGGCCCGGTGAAGGCCTCTTGTCGCCGAGCCGCCGCCCTCCTTTGTCCGTGGCTTTGTCCCTCACGGGGGCCCCGCCATCCACACCCCCCCCCTCCGCCCCGGGCGCGGCCTGACCGATCGCAACGGGCCGCGCCCGGTTCCCGTCACCGCTGGGGCCGAGGGGGGGGTGGGGGAGCGTTTCTGCTCCTCCCCGCCCCCGCCTCCACTTGGGGGGGGGTGATGGTGTGCGGTGGAGGGTGGGAAACGGATACGATGCGGGGTGGGGGGGGGATGCAAATACCGGCACCGCCCCGGGGTGGGAAGAGGGGCCCGGTGAGCCCGAGGCAGCCCCCGGTTCGCCCCCGTGTCCCAGCTGCGGGGATCTGCCATCTTTACCCTCCTCCCCCCTGCCGGGAGCTGCCACTTTCCCTGTCCCCCACTTAGGGACCTGCCACCTTCCCCATCCTCCCCCCTGCAGGGACCTGCCACCGTCCCCTTCCCCTCCGTGGCAGGGACTTGCCACTATTCCCATCCTCCCCCCTGCAGGGACCTGCCACCTTCCCTGTCACCCCCCCATAGGGACCTGCCACCATCCCTATTCCCTTCCCTTAGAATCCTGCCACCTTTCTTGTTCCCTTCCCCCTTAGGGACCTGCCACCTTCCCTGTCCTCCCCACTGGAGGGAGCTGCCACCTTCCCTGTCCCCTCCCCTTACAGACCTGTCGCCTTTTCTGTCCCCTCCCTTTAGGGACTTGCCACCATCCCCATCCTCCTCCCTGAAGGGTCCCTCTTGTCCCCTCTGCAGGGACCTGTCACCTTCCTTGTCCCTTCCCCTTAGGGACATGCCACCATCCCTTCCTTGTCCCTTCCCCCTGTCACCTTCCTTGTCCCCTCCCCTTAGGGACCTGCCACCTTCCCTGTCCCCTCCCCTTAGGGACATGCCACCATCCCCCTTCTTTGCTCTGCAGGGACCTGTCACCATCCCCATTGTCCCGTCTGGAGGAAGGAGCTGTCACCTTCCCCGTCCCCTCCCTTTAGGCTCCTGCCACTGTCCCTTTCCCCTCCCCTTAGGGACCTGCCACCCCCTGTCCCCAAACACCCCCAAATCGCTCTGCCAGGTCACTGTCATCCCAGTGCCTTGTCACCTGTCACCAGGACGGGTGCCCTCCTCTCAAATCGGCCCCCCCCCCCACCGTTCTCTCCCATTCTCCCTCCTGAGCTCCCTAAAGCAGCTTAAACCTCCCCAGAATGATGCCCCCTCCCCCCCCTCCCTCGGTGGCCAACCGTTTCCTTCTCTTGGCAGTCCTGGCTCCGGAAGAGGAACAACTGGTGGCCATGGAGGTGGGGTCACCCCCTCTCCCCAAAAAAAGCGCTCCCTCCGGGCAGCTGGATCCTCCCCCCACCAGGATCGGGACCAAACTCTCTCCTGAGCCCCCCGGGAGCAAACCAGAGCCTCAGGACTCCAAATGTGAGTATTTTCACCCACTTTTTCACCTTCTCTGGTGGCCGAGTGCTGGGTTTTTGCTGTGAGGAGGGAGCGGGGAGCCCGGCAGGTGTTTGTTTAGCTCCATCTGGGAAGACTTTGGGCTCTTCTTGCTTAATTAATCCTCTAATTAAGAGGGTTGTACTCCGGTATCACGGGTTTACATCGCTTTTTGAAGCTCCCCAGGACCGGTGTGTCCTCATTAACCCACCTTAATCGCTCTTTCCTTTCCTAATTAACCCCCTTCCCCTAAAACCATCGCTTTGAGATCCCCCCCTCTCTCCCTGCTTGGGCTTCAGAGCCGGTCCTGGGGGCTCCCCAATTTTGGACAAAGCTTCCAAAACCACTCTGGAAAACATGTGTGCTCCCCATCCTCATTAACCCACCTTAATTAGAAAAGGAAGGAGCGATTAATAACCTTCCCCTAAAACCATCGCTTTGAGATCCTCTTGTAGCGCTGGGGACTCCCCAGTTTGGGGCAAAGCTTCCAAAAACACTCTGTGGGTTTTTTTTATTTTTTGAGTTGGAAAACCTTCTTTTATCCACCTGGGGGGGATGGACGGTTCTTGTCCTCCCAATAAAGCTCTTCCCTGCTTTATTTCTGCCCTCGCGGGGAGCATTTAAAGATTACAAATTTAAGTTGAGAGTGGTAAAAAATAAAAATAAATCCTTCGGGGGAGAGAGGAGCATTTAAAGATTAAAAATTAAAGTTGAGGCTGGTAAAAAATAAAAATAATAAAAAATAAATCCCTCGGGGGAGAGAAAGGAGACGGCCAGACGCTGCACCTCTGGCTCGTGCCTCGATTTTCTTAATTTATTTTTGTTTTCTTAGTTTTTTTTGCTCTTTTTTGTTGTTGTTGGGTTTTTTTTTTCCAGCCCAGAACCTCACGACCTGCGAAGTGTGCGGCACCTGTTTCGAAACCCGCAAGGGTTTATCCAGCCATGCCCGTTCCCACCTGCGGCAGCTCGGCGTGGCCGAGTCGGAGAGCAGCGGGGCCCCCATCGATTTGCTTTATGAACTCATGAAACAAAAAGGCAAACCCGACGGTGGCCCCCTCTCTCCCCCCTCCCTGCCCAAAAAAACCGCCTCCCCCAAAGACGCCCCCGGTTCCTCTCGACCCTCTCTCCTGGGGCTGGGGAAAGCAGGCGACCGGCCCTCGGATGGGCCCATCAATAAAGCCATCAAATCCCCTCCCGGTTTTTCCAAAAACCTCACCCAACCGGGATCCCCCATCCTTAAGAAGGTGCCGGCGGCTCTTTCGGGGTCCCCCTCTCCCAAAAACCCCGAGGAGAAAGGCTCCAAGCTCTCGCTCAGCCCTCTGCAGAGCTCCCCGAAAGCCCAGTGGCCGCAAGCGGAGGAGGAAGGACCCCTCAATTTAAGTGAGTTTCTGATTTTTTTTTTTTTTGGGGGGGGGGGGGGGGGGCGGAATTTTCCCTTTGGCTGAGGAGGGGGGGACCCCCAGCTTTTCCCATCCTCCTCCTCCCATCCTCCTCCCAGCCGAGCTGGGAATCCCTTGGGAGGGCACAGAGCTCTGTGGAGTGAGACATCACGACTCTGGGAAGGGGATGCTCTTCCCTGACTGGGAAGATGGGGATTTCTGTTGGGATTTTGGGGAAAAAAAATGCTGGGTTTCTGCTTTTTGACCTCTTTGCGTCTCTTTTCCCCGCTTTTCTCACCTCTGTCAGCTCCTCTCAATGGAGCACGGGGGCTTTGGCCAGCAATAGCCCAATTCCTGTTGCCTTTTCCAGCGTTGGATGCTCTTGGAGAGACTCTGCTGGATTCTTCTGTGCTGTGTAGATTCCAGCTGCTGACCTGGCTTTCCCCAGTTCCAAACAGGAATCCCTTTCCATTTCCCCCAATTCCAGGCAGGAATTCCTCCCCGTTTCCCCCAGTTCCAGGCAGGAATCCCTCTCCATTTCCCCAGTTCCAGGCAGGAATCTCTTTCTGTTTCCCCTCCCTCCTTCCAGGAAGGAATCATTCTCTGTTTCCCTCCATTTTGGGCAGGAATCCCTTTCCATTTTCCCCAGTTCCAGGCAGGAATCCCTCTCAGTTTCCCC
>BJBW01015663.1:0-15936 GCA_004320125.1 Scolopax mira
TAGTATACTCTAGAAGAAAACCAGACAAGGGAAGTCAGAGCAACAGGCAGAGAACAAACACTGATCTCACATGGACCAGGCACAGAAGAGGGAAAAACAACCCCAAACCACCTCAGCTCTCTTCTCCAGCGATATCACAAGTTGGGGAGAAACAATCAGGCTTTCAAAAACCTAGGACTATAAACAGTAAAATACCTTAGTCATCAGACCATTAATGTACAGCTTCGTGCCATGAGACAGCTTCTAAGTGAGACTTCTCAACCTGATTTTACGTGTAAGAAAATACATCTTGGGATTCTGAGGACTTAAAATTACTTTCTCTGTTAACTCTGCTCCTGAGATCCCTGATGGAAAAGTACATTGAATGTCTCCTTGAGCTTTTACGGCCATCCTGGCTCAAATCTGGTACATGAAGCTCATCTGAATATTGCTAATTTCCTGCTAAGACATGGACTGTACATCACAAAAACTAAGATTTCCCCTGCTGTCTATGAAAGCAGGAGAGAATTACTTTCCTCTTCTTGTTCCAATGGAGACAGTTTCAGAGATTTAAATACTTAAATCTCATGTTTACAGCTTTACTGCTTTGACCCTCATTAAAAATCATTACATGACGCACTTGATTTTAGACCGTTGTCCTTTGGGAAATCTACTTCTGGAAGCTGTTTGTTCATCCTGCAGAAGACAGAACTAACTGAACTTACAGGTGGCCCGAAGTGATGGAGATGCAGGAGGACACCACCAAATACCTCTCCACGTCCTGCACAGACGCAGTGACAGCAACGCTTGTTTCTCAAGCTCACAGTGCTTCTTGTGATCTCTGTAGGTATTAAAGCTTTAAAAAGAGCCTTGAAGGTGCCCCACGGCTTGCAGGGGAGTGGGGTGGATAATAACTGCGTGTCCTTCTGTGTTAAATACCTGCTTCCCTGTTGCCTGTGATTGATGGATAACGACACAAGAGCCCACTCAGGCGCACCAGCCCCCATTTTCCACTGTAATCATGTTTCACTTCCAGTCAAGAACATTAACAGCCCAGTTACAGTCAAATAGAAACATAAATTCACAAATAAAAGTTGTTGTTTGCCACAGCTTTTGTCTTGCACCATCAAATGTGAAACATAGGAATTTAACCTTTTCCTTGTGTGATCCTCATAAAATGAGCAGAAAATGGAAAAATTCAAGGTACTCTTTTTGAACGTACCCTAATTTGTGCTACCCAAACTTCCACAATTTACATTATAAAGGTCCAACACGAACTCAGTTAAGAGGAAAACAGACAAAAATCCACCTCTGAAGGGAATTCCAGCTCTCTTGCTGTCTATCATAACCAGTTATGCAAAATTAAAAACGTTTCTGCAGAGCAGCAGTCTGACCATCACTATTCTAAGAGAAGGAAATGGTGCTTCTGCCTTCCTTAAACCCCTGGGATTGTGCAGTTTGACTTTTTTTTTCAACATCTAAACTCAACTTTTACCTTCCTGTTCCAGCAATCCAACATCAACAGTGCACCAAGGGATGGAAAAAGCAATCACTGCCAAGACAGCATAAAAGCACGAAGGAAGAGTTCTGATGCTGCAGCTAACAAAAACGACTCATCAAGTGAAAACTGCAACAACAGTCTGGTGTGCTCCCACTTATCACAATAGTCCAGATGGAGCCTTAATGCTATAATCTGGCTCATGTGCTTGTAAAACGTATCTGGTATTTCCCTCCACGTTGCTGGGATTGGGCTGAGAAGGACTGGCGTCTCTTTCACAATGACAGGTCTTGTGCAAGCCACTCTGGTAAAAACGTGACAAAAAATGGTCTTGCTCTGGAAATGAAATCTATGTCGTGCCCATCGAGATGCCTTTATTCACGTAAGCTGAACCCATACAGACATTTCCCTCTCGCTGCCTCTGCGTCTCCTTGAAGTAACTTCAGTCGTACCATCAGCACCACCCGCTTCCCAGAGTACAGAGGGAATTTCTGATGGTGCATCTGCAGGTCTGTTAGTCACCAGCTTACTTAAGGGATGACTTCAAAAGCATCAAAGCAAATTAGTGGCATGAGTGTTACTAAGTTTCATACAGGAGCTCGATCAAGGGATTTTACATCTTAATCCAAAAATCACCTTCTGACCCCATATACAGTCTATCAACTGTGGCAACATGCTACCTTGTCCTACAGCTGATTTACCATGCTCCTTTGAAGCACTTTCAGGCTACAATGATAAGCACCTCCCAAAGGGTTCCACACAAGAACATATTTAGAGTTCCCACAGACCTTCATAGAAAATCAACCAATCACACATGTAAACACAATAAAAAACATACAATCTGTAAGAGCAGTCAGCAGTAAAACTTTTGGTTTAAGGTGAAACTGCACCTATATGTAAAATCTGTGACTAAGATCTCCTCACTGTCATACAACTGTTCCATTAACACGGTAGGAGGAGAGGGACCTGATGGCTCCCCAGCCAGGGTAGCATCTGTATCCTGCATATGCATCCAAGGAATACTTCCAACCCTTTCTAGCTCACAGCAAAATCTCACCTAGAAACAGCTTCAAAGGCTGAGTGTGCCAGATGCCACGTCAGTCAGGAAAACAGTTCACATGCTGATGATGACTGAAACAAAGCTATTTCTTAGGAGTTGCTCTGCCAATGAGCGCTCTGCAACACAACTTTAGCACTATGGAGGGGGCAGACTCATCTGTGGTACACGTTGCACTTCATATTCACAAGCAGTTTTCAAGTAACTCAATTTTTTACAACAGCTTTGAGCCACCAGAGCAGGGAGTATCCATCCCCGTGCACATCTGGATGCTGCACAGCAGCGTGTGGTACCCAAGGGAGCGAGCGATGCACTGCGAGTACTGGTGTATCACATCACACCAGCCATCAGCCAGAGAGGACCGGGCATTCATCTTGGCAACACTCCTGGATCAAATTATTCAGACAAACTTGAGGAAATCCCAATTGTTCCTTAATGTTTGCCAGATCAAGCTCCTGGCATTGTAAACAGAGCATCTGCCCCAACAGGGAAATACTCGATTAGCAAGGCATTGAAGATCTACAGGACAAGAAGAGGTATTTCAGAGATATATCAGCACACAGGTTTGTTAGTGTCAACCAGCAAAAAACCCCAATAAAACCACAATCAGAACATAAATGCCCAGGGGCCAGAGGGAGAGCAGTTTCATTTTGGAGAAGGGTAGGAAAGGATGCTTTACCTGGAACGAACTATTTATACAGCAGCCTGAGTGAACTTCAGCACCCAGAATAGATAATTCTGCAATATACAGCAGTATTTTGAGTTCTGAGATAACCCTGCTGGGCCACACGCCCCCAGCAGCCACCAGAGATACTAAGGAAGCCCTGCTTACACATCTGCTGTGTGCTCCAAGCAGCTCGCTCAGAAGCTGTCCCTCCAAGACAATCCCATTACTGAGCAGCAGTTGAGCAGCATCAAAAGCACACCATCCTCATCACAGGGGTAAGGTGAGGCTGAAGGAGAGAAGGAAGACAGGATTTTGGAATAAGAGCAGGGAGACAGAGGGACATGGCAAGCTGGGATGACACAAGCAGAGCAAGAAGAAGCAGCTTCACAACTCTTCCAATTAAAAACACAGCTATTTTAAAATACTTTGCTTAGTATGGTTTGCTTCCTGAGGCAAGGCAGGACAGAGCTGCCAAGAAGGTGGTAGTTTTTTATCCGTGGGCAGCTACCACTGGCTGAATGAAGAGTGTGTGAAATATTTGGCAGAAGATCTCTTATGACCTCCTGTGCCAAAGGAAGAGAGACTAAGAAGATGCACAGAGCTTGAAGAGTTGAGATAACAGAAGGTGCTGAGATGACAAAAGAGAAGGTCCACGTAAGTATTTCCAGTGCCAGCATTTTTTGGCTGTGACGTTTCACAACACAAGACACCCTTCTCTGCACAAGGAAGATCTCTGTAGCCCACAGAGACTAAGTCAGCCCTTCCGAACAGCCACTTCTGAACAGAGTGATGTTTATCACAACATCACTGCAGGATATACACACGGACACCCACACACCCTGCCTTGTCACAGGTCACCACAGGCAGAGCTGATGCTTATTCACAGGCAAGAAGCCTCTGCCCAGTTCTAGGAGCCTCCCCTTGCAGCCTTCTGCGTCCCAGAGGCTTACAACTCCAATTAAATCACGGTAGGATGCAGTGATTATTGAGATACAAGTGGGAATGACTGACTCAACACATCAAACCCCAGTGATGCAAGTCCAGGGTGAGCTCGTGACCAGGTCATACCCTGAATCAGACACAACCCCCCCCCAAAAACAGCCCTGCTGCCTGGAAATACACTTATCTGATTACAAGGCAGCCTACAGAGGGAACTTTCCATAGGTCACCTGGTTCATAAAAACGACTCCACAATGTGCATGTTTTCCAAATCATTAGGATGTTACAGAAGAAACACTACCTAGGTACACAAGACTTTCCTCTTTCTATACACATGCTGAAAGACTCCAAAAGATAATCCTAGAAATCCACAAAGCCAACAGCTGAACAAGCCTAATAGGGAAAAAAGATGCGTGCTAATAGTGAAACCTGAGCAAAATCCACACATCTAATATACAACGAGAAAAGCAGAAAATAATGGCAACAGATAACCCAAGGAGGACACACCAAAAGCGAGGCCATCTCCAGCACTCTGAGCCTCACACACAAACAGATTTCGGTGTATTTGTGGATACACTGAATTGTCACTGCCACCCTCAAACTGCAGGTTAAAGCTACAGAGATGGAGTGACATTGTCAAGTGGTAATTGATGGAAAGCAGACAGCCTGTGAAAATGCACTCAAGGCGGGTGTCATCTCCATTACAGGGGGCATTTTGCAGATGCTAGAATAAAAAAAAAACAGACTTCACAATCTGACATATCCTACCAAAAGGAAAACAATTATTTTTGATGTTTGGACACCCGTTTTCTCTCACAAATTGCAACACACTCCTTGCACCAGAGGCTTCAATGAATACTACAGTAACTAAAAGCAACATGTCACCAGCACAGAAGTGTTCTCAGGACAACCACAAGCTCCTTCTGTATTTAACTGGGAAGCCACAGGGAGTTGTGACTGGTTACCGCTCGTGTTTTCAGGACAGAAGGTTCTGGGCGTTGCCTGCTTGTCAAAGCATCTTGGAGATTTTAACACCACCGTGTTAGTGGTGTAGAAATGCCCAAGAAGCCTGATCTGTACCAGCAGCCATCTGCACACTAAATGCAGGAAAGCGCTGCAGTGAAGGGATAAAATGGGATGGGCTGAGAGCAAGAGAAACGTGCAGCTGGTGCTTCCATTTGCACGGTGGTGGGATACGTTCAAGGGAGGACCCACAAAAGCCAAGCAGAAGCCCTCTTACCTTCTCCAGCAAAAACCAGGCAGGGGATGGAGGTGCCCCCACACTCAGCAAGCTGAACCAGGATCGCGGGGGAAACTGCTAACCCAAAACGAGCCGGTCTCAGCGCAGGAAGGCACAGGAGCAACCGCTCTAGCACAGGCCTGGAGACCTCCACAATAATTTATGAACTATGTATTTTCAAAAGTTCATGCTATAGCTCTCCCATTTTCACCCTCATACTGAAGAAACAGGAGGAAAGGATTACAAAGATGTTAGTTACTAGCAATAAAAGCCAGGAAATACTCGTGCTGCCAGTGTTGCTAGGGTTGAGGCCTGAGAGGATTTGGAGACGCAGTCAGTCTCCATGTAGTCATAGTACTACATAGTCAGTCAAGACTAAGAATTTGCTCCCAAACTTAAAAAAAAAGCTTATTCTGTTTCCATATGTATAACAACCAGCCATATCTCAGTGAAAACAGTAAAAATATCCAGGCAGTAGACACAGGCTCTCTCCATTTCTCCTCCTTCACCTGCTTTTATGATACATGACAGCACAGGAAGGACACACATCAAGCAACACGTTTACAATCTGTGCTGCTTCTACAGATGAAGGAGAAGCACAAAGAGATCCCAGCACACATGGAGAACAAGACTCATGGGATGTGTTCCCAAAGTTGCCTCCAAGAAGCCAAGCTGGTGCCCCCAGACAGGAACACTACAACACCAGGGGCTACACCAAGCCAGAATGCAAAGAAAACGTGGCAAGACAAATGCCAGATCACAACCTTTCAAAAATAAGAATAAAGGAGGGAAAGATTTAGGAGAAACCATGTGGCTTAACAGACAGAAATCCCATTTCCCATGCAAAATACCTGTCTCTCCCCAACAGAAAAGCAGCTCATCACAGACAGAAAAGAGGTGCCCTCTCATAAAAGTCAAACAACAGCCAACTCCTAAAGACCAAGAGGAGCACCACCAACCATCAGGCTGCAGCAAGGGCTGCACCCAGGTTCTGCCAAACAACTCAACAGCCCATCTGTCCTACCAAAGACAGCAGGAAAGCTGGCACCAGTGCCTGGCTCAGCCAAACCTGCCCCCCAGTGCCTCCACACCAGCGATAACAGGTGAGCCATCACCTTTCACATTCGTCAGATGGGCCCCTTCAGCTGTAATAAATCACCAACGCAACAATCAACAAGGCAAAGCAATTAATAAGGGGGGGTATTTTAGTTACGTTTGCTGCAGCAGTTAATACAAGTGGAATGAAAATCCCCTACAAAATTAAGGCAACGTAGAAGATGGATGTTTTCTTTATCATGATGTACTTAATAGAAAGCCCCCTCAAATCTCAGCGGTCACATACACATGCTGGACTGACTGAATGGGGGGAGTTGAACCTGGTAAATCTGTCGTTAGCAACTTTGGGAATGATCTTAAGTGGGCGCTGGTCTGGGCTGAGTAAAGCAAAAGGATTTCTCAACATCAGAATTATAAAATACAGGGATGTAGCATGTTGCTCTTTAGGCAGGGGCAGTTAAACAGGAATTAAACAGCATCAAAAAACGCTGTCTCTGCAAAAGCTATTTATTCCCAGCCTACAGACGACTGAAAAAGAGGCAGGTTGACTAGTGAGGGATGAGGAAGTCACTGTGGGCTGACACCGTTTTGCTATTTAAGCTCTCACAAGCAACAGAATTTGACAGGGATAGCTGATAACCTTCTGAAAATAAGTGAACTATCAAAGAACCTACATTTTAGCTAACATAGGTTTTGGTTTCTGCAGCTTGTAAAAATGAAATTAATTCTCAATCTAAGGACGTGATCTTACAACTCTACCCTGGAAGATATAAAATGGGATATCTGTTGTCTAAGGACAACTGAATTGCATAACTCCATTTCTGATTATCTCTTAATTGGCTTTGACTAAGAACTTAAAAGTCAGCTCCCTTGCAGCAGGTCAGATACAATCTTACTACCTTTTCTAAAAATTTCAATTTCAGTAATTAGAATGCCTTTTTTTTTCATGTTCAATCAAGAGCAAATTAGAGAAGTTAACCTACGTGGGGCAATCCAGAGGTTAGAAATATGTTTGACTTGGGTGGCCAAATTCATACAGCTTGGGTGACTCCAAAAAGCCCATTTCTTGCTTCACTAATTACAAACTACTGTCGCTCTACTAAAACATAGAATTTGCCAAATGCAGGCTTTGGAGATGATCCCCTCTGACCACTCCACCTTCCAGGTTTCCTCTGTACACATGCACAGCTGTTCCAGAGACAGGAAGGAAAACTGGAAGCCTTTCGTAAGCTGTTTTTAACGCGTCCCAGGTAGAGTGGGTGGCTGGGGACCATCACCCCCACAGCATGTGGGGTTCCTGCAGCATCATCCCTGAATGCTGGAAGGGAAATAAGGTAAAAAACCATACAGCTTGAAGGTCTGCTATATCTGGTGCTGGGGAAGGCAGCTAAATGCCAGCCAGGACCTCCTGTGTGCATGTGTGTACAGTGATTCACTGGGCCCCTCCAGGCACCCAGTTCAATTTACAGACTGGTGCTTACAGGCTTTTTTGCTGTAGCAACAGACCAAATCTGATCAAGTTAAACATCTGTCTAAGCATATAGGGAAGCTCCAAATGGGCAGAGCAGGCAAAAACAACAGGAAAAAGAGGAATTCCCAAATTCCCAGGTATTTGGGAATTGGTCCCACGTAGGGAGACGCTATTTCATGCAAGCAGAATTGGGGAGAGAATATGGAGAGGCCTTTGGTTAAAAAGAGCGTCATATAATTACAGATTCCCCAGTGACAGCAAAATAAATTGGGAATTGTAGCAACACTCATGGGGAAATAAAAGTTGTCACTGATGGTAAAAGTAATAATTAATTCTGCAGCCTTCTCTCTCTCTGTGCTCCCCACCACCACCCCAGTGGGAATGCGCCAGGCTCTTTCCCAGCAACAGAATTATTTCTGTAAAACATTTTTGTAAATTGCAATACCTCTGTAACTGAATATAGAGGCAAATGTGAGCTCTTAGTGGGACCTTTGAAACCCCAGCTGTGAAGACTCATTAACTGTAAGTACATTTTTGCAGATGCACGGCTCTGAATCTGACTCATGACTCTCCTCCCATGACAGTGAGACTTGGGATTCAGGTAAAAAGGCTTTAGATAATTGATATAGATTCTTATTCAGGCATATTAGCAGGAAAAAAAGCAGCAGAGAGGAGACTTAAGGGTTGTAGTGAAGGAAGGGGGATCAATCGTTTAGTGGCTTTTCTCGAGTAACCCATCATTGCAGTTCTGAGGCACAGGGAGGGTGGTGTGAGATGGGAATCTATGTTTAAACTGAAGAATTTTATGCATCTTGCTCTTTATGCTGGACAACAGCTCTAGCCCCAAATACCAGGGCACAGTAAAGGCTGCCCTTGGGTACTTAATCACTGGGGTTTTAAGCCATTTTGGACGTTTAAGGGCTGAAAACATTCAGATTTACCAGGCACAACTACACACAGGGTAGCCCTCAAAGTCTGCAGCTCCAGCTTGCCAAAGGACAGGATAGGTATGGGGGAGATGCACAATTAAGAACCTCTCCCACACACCAGGCACAGGGAAAAGCAGAGCCTGCAAGCCAGAGTTGACTCAGAGCTGCACACCAGAGGCCTCACCTACAGTCACACGCGTATGTGTGTGTGCACGCATGGCTGGGGGAGGCTTTGAACGCGAGCAGAGATTTTTCCAGCTGGATTTCGGGGTGAGGAGAAAAGCATCGGGGCCAAAACCTGCACGAGGAGTCAGTCAGCCACCAGCCTCTGACTCCAGCCAGCGTGCCCACACACGCTAAGGAGGAGGGTGGACCATATGGTGGCCAGCAACTCTGTCACACTGGCATTTCTAAGCCTTTTACAAGTTTCTGGAACCAACATTTAAACCGCGGTGTTGTGTATTATACAACAGATCTTCCTTTGAATGGTTCAAAACAAACTCATTGGCTTTCCACCACCCCACCAAAAAAAAAAACCAAAACCAAAAAACAAAACCACAACAAAACAAAAAACAACTTTTAAAAATCTTCTAGCAGCATTGACCGAAGTATAAAGCAACCTGGTTGGCTTCCATGCATCCGATGGCCTCTTCCAAGAGTGAAAACTCCACGCAGACATAGCCATAGTCGTAACCTGGGGACAGCATTTAAATACAGACGGGAGTCATGTTAGTGCCTTGTCATAAAGAAAGCCACATTAAATATTCAATTTCCCTTTCCCTCCAATGACAAACCCTCTCACCACCACCCCTCCACTCCAGAACGAAAAGGAGAGAAATCAAGGACTAGCTGGATGATGATTAACTGTGCACTTTATCATGAATGTTAATAGTACAGTGTTCCCACTTCCCCTTAAACAACTCAGTGACAGGCACACCCTTCCTCAGGGCAAGAAATTATTGCTTCGGCTTTTTTTTTTTTTAATAAAGGCGTAGTGATTTTCCATTGCTAGTTTCACATTTTGTGCTACCTTGGAGGCAGTGCTCTCCAAAGCAAGTGTTGATAAGTCATTTTGAAGTACCTTGCTGCAAATGTATTTTGCACGAATAGCCAGCATTTTAATTGGGCAATATTTCAAAAAGAACTAACGCGATTCCTTTGCCTTTGCTATTTTTCCTTCAACACCTGCTTACTTTTGAAGGACAATCCCTTGCATTATGAAAAAGTGCAGTGGAGCAGGAATGAGAACTTTCTCATTTTGGTACAGATGTTATGGCGTATGTAACAAGGGGGTGTGGGAGCTTAAGTTTAGACGCAAGAAACTAAGAACCTTCACTCTTCTTCCTCACTCCTTGGGAAGCTGTCATTCAGTCAGTGGAAAAGGGACCCACTGATTCAACTGTGTGTGCCAGTTACCTCTCTGAAGTGTTATGTCCCACAGTAAAGAGCAGGGTGAACACTACAGAAGCTAAGGCCATCTTAAGAGTCATCCTCGATGCTGGAAGTAGCTCCAAGAACTGAAGCTCTGAGGAACAACCTCAAGTCACAACCTCACCCTTCACACGCCAGGGCCACCTCACTCCAAAACAGTGCTTTCCAGATGATCACGGGCTGGCACGCTTCTACACGGGCAAACAGTGAGAGGAAATGCTTGGTTCCCTCCTCCTGCTACTCTTTGGACTGGTTAGGAATGAAAGGAAAGCCAGTCTGAGTGTGGACTGTACCATTTCAGGACCTAGATGTCCTGGTGAAGAGCATGTATCCTCTCCTAAGGATGCACGTCTTAACACTGGTACCTCTAAACCCAATAGATATGTGGTTCCTATTGCTCCAACCCTTCGTCTTCCACAGGAAGGTAACCCCACGCACACTTCTTTCAGGCAAGGTATTCCAGTCTGATGGAAAACAGCCCCCATCTCCCCCGCAAGCCTACGCCAAAGAACATGTGCTGTTCTCTCCCATTTTTCCTTCCCTGTTTCTTTACCATCTTTGTACTTAACCACAGCAGAGACAAAGCCATATAAAACCATTTAATCATCAAAACCTACTGTTTTGTATTTTTTTTTAATTCTGGGAGCTCCTTGCACACTGTTATAATGACACAATCCTGACATTTGCTATTATAATGAGACTCCAATTTGAATCCAGCTCCTCCTCTACCTCACACCCCACATTCATTCCCCTTCCCCGGATCATTTTTCTCAATATAATTACACTAGAGAGAAATTCATCAATCTGGGTGCTTTCAGGCTCAGTGAAAGATGCCGGCCAGCAGCTGGCCATCTGTGGTGGAATGCAGCTAAAGCCACTTGATATTCTTACATGAAGTGGGCACCTGGAACCGGAGGTAGGGTTTCAGCTGGCAGCATCGGCAGAACCAAATTCCCCCAGCTGTTCCCATGGCACCCATCCTCTGCAGCTCCAGCCACACTAAATCACATTTTGAAAAACGAAGTGGCCCTCCCCTCTGCAGAGGAGAGCTGCTCTCCAGGAGCAGTGCTGCCCCTTGCTGGGAGACTGTTTTGCATTCTGGGCAGGCACTTCTGCTACTTCCCGGCACAGCGTGGGGGCTCACATGGTACATTTTAAACTCCTGTTCAAACCCGGAACTCTATAAAGAGTCACTTCTCCCCCCCTGTTTAGAAAAGGGATGCATGAATGATATTTGTCAGCCTGTAAGGCTCCTGATTCCCCTTCATGGAGAGGATTTTTGAAAGCTGCTGTAATCAGCAAGCTAGGATCAGAGAGCTCTCTTACGTCCATGTGTGTATGAAGTAGAGGGGTCTCCTGACTGACAGAAAGCTAGATTGCACTAGTTTTCACTCTATTTGCTCTACAATGAGAGGCAGTTTACATTCCAGTTCCTCGTGAAGGGAATGAGTGGTTTTCACATGGATTTCATCCAGCAAGACACAACAGAGAGCGAGGCTGAATGTTATACGTAGATACAAGAGCCAAGTCGTTTGGAGGAATGTACATCAGAGGATGATTCCAAGCATCACATGGAGACAGTTAAGGGGAAGATCAGCACATTTCTCCTTGTCTACGTTCTTACCTCTGCCCTCCCCCACCAAACTCAACCCCCCCAACAAGCGTAGCTGCACGAGAATCAAAACCAGAAACTGTGGTCCCATATCCTCCCAAAAAGCATCCTCCCACCAGATGTTGACTCCTGTGGTCAGGTTGCAGAGGGACGGGGTGTTCTACAATTCACCATGAACTGTCCTTGCACGGTCAGCACCGAAGCAGTGGTGCAAGAAGAGAACAGCCTGGATCTCCTGCTCCACTCCAAGCTGCTGCTGAAGATCTGCAGAGGCTTGAAGCTTTCCCCCACCCCCAGATCCAGCCCTTTGCATGGATCTCACAAGTTGGCTCAGCCTGTGAGAACTACAGAGTCACATCAGCCTTGGAGGTTATGGCAGCCCTCCTCTGTCCCCTGCCCCCAGCTCCACCACAGCATCCTTCCATTTCACACCATGATGGAAAGACCTCTGAAATGGAGGCCTGTGGAAAAAGGGCACTGCTAGAGAGCACCTTCAAAATGCAATATTTGCTGATTTTTTTTGCACAATAATCACGTTACCCAGAGCACAAAGCTTGACGCAAAACCAAGTGACCTGAGGCTGGTTCTTAAGGGGAAGCAGCTAGAGAAGCTCCTGCCCCAACTGTTGGGGCTGGTTCAGTTCTTTGTGTCATCTGCTGAGCTTCCATATTTTTGTTTCTGAAGCCTTCACACAGTTTCCCTGTCAGAACTCAGCGATTCAGCTGCTGTTACTGGAACCAAAGTAGAGAATTTTGACAGGGACATGGGGCCAAGCACCTAATGGCAAGAATTGGTTCAATGGGCATTCCGAAGTAAGCTGAGGTCTCCTGTGAATAAGAGTTCTTGGACACCCACTGGTATTTTTCAGGTCATAATAGTAAAACCAAACGTGATCAAACCAGCAAGGCAAAATCACTGCTGAAGACTTAAGAATGTTCGTTTTTTTGACTCAAGGTGGCCTAAATTCATATGTAAGGTTTCCCATGAAGATATAAATCCTGGTATCTTCTTAATGTGATCCTTCACTTAGTAATTAGTACAATACTACAGTTTCAGGATCCACAAAAAAGTGAAATGGAGTAAGAGGTGCTTTACATATTGGCAGAAGTATTATGTGATCAACACAGACTCTGTCAAAACGGAAATAAGTCAGTATTTTCCTCCCACGCAACCTCTGAGCATGCTGCAGCACAGCCACACTCTCCAAATGAACTTGACCTCATCCAGGTTTTTGCCCTGGCAGAGCCATAAAACATCGACGTCCTCATCTCCCCCAACATTTCAGGTCAACTGTATAAAAGAACTTTTGGAGCTCATTTAACTAGGTTTCAGCTGTGCAAGCCTACAGTATCACAGGCTGTGTACGACGGGTGAAAGGACAACACAAGGAGAGGGTGCACATAAAATCCAGAGGGTTTTCCCTTAAGTGCTTCTCTGTATACACAATCCTTTACAGATGTTCCCAAAGCACGCTCAGTTGTTTCCTGCACTGAAAACGGTCACAATTGCTTAATACTTCAGAGTAAGAACACATTTAGAGCTCCAGGAAGCTGCTCTGCAAACATCTGAACAAGGAATATTTTACCTCTGAAACAGATTTGTTTTAGTGAAGTGAATTTTGACAACAAATAGCAGGTCCTCATTAGCACGCCATGGTTTGGCTAAAAATCCTGAAAGCCTGACTTAAACTAACTGTGCTTTGGCTTCAGAAAAAAAGACCAGAGACTCGGGATTTAAAACAAGACTTGTTTCTATACTCACACAGTTTCTACTGAACAACCGACACGTAGTAATGTGTTGCTTCATGATAGTTTGTTATGTCAAAGATCTAAATAAAGGAAAACCATAATGTTGTTCCGATAGGGGCTGTAAGCAGTGTGAAGACATCAAAAAAAAAAAAAAATCTCTCTGGAATCTTTGGAGGCCAGATGAAAAGATCACGTAGCTACAGCAGCCCTGCCTGTGCCAAACCCAAGATACTTGGGAAAGAAGGCATGATGGCAACATGACAAAGGTGTCCAATTTGAGAGGTGATCCAGCTCCTGGATTCTAGGAATGAGCACGCAATAAGTCATGCTACCGCCCGCCCCTACAAGCTTAAGGCATTAGGTAACCTTAAGTCCACAGTGAACCATCACCTGCCTTCTCAGAGACAACTGCCACAAAACCCCTGCCTGCTGTGGTGCAATTTTCTCTCTCCTCTAGCCTGGAAGGTAAGAAGATGGCTTTCTATTAAAGTAATTCCATAAAACATGCTGCTAAAAGACATTATGCCATCTATGAACCTGGTGGAGGTCCCTGCATCTACCAAGTGGGGCCAAGCAGTCCAAGGAAGACAATGACGACAGACTCTCCACAGGCAGAAAGCTTCTCACCATTCCAACACTTCTCTTGTGTTTTTTCCTGTAGGATGAGACAGAACTCCCACATAAGAAAAGCATTTGCAGTTTTGGGCGCTTGTAGGGCTCGGAGATAACACATTAAAGCAGAGCCACGGCCAGGCTGCTGAAGTAAGGACATTCCTGCTGTTTGCTCTCTCCAGAGACAGCACAGCAGAGCAGAGTGCAGCTGAGGAAATCCTCTACAGACTCTCATTCATGTTAGAGAAGAAAGTTCTATTGCTTCAAAGGCAACTACAGCCTAAAGTATGGAATGAGTCTGAAGGACATCCACATCCCTCGAAGGAATCTGCAATCTCACACGCTCGGACAGTGAAGACAGGATTTCACATGCTGATCTCAGAGAATCTGCTCTCCCTTACTTGAGGAAGACCTACCTCATCGGTGGGAGGCTGGCAATATGCCCACAACCCCATACACAAGTTTTTCCTGTTTCCTCCAATGAAAGGTGCAGGTGTAGTTCATGCATATTAAAGAGTAAACACTCCACCGCAAGAAACTACTGGAAAGCACAGGGTTTTCTCTGCATCTCTAAGCTATTACATAGAAATATGCCTCTTATTAGCAGGCACAATACATTTGATGTCTCCAAGAAGCCAGGAACTCCTGAAAATGCACAGTTGTGGCCGTACCTGTGCTTACACACTGAGCCCTGCCATTGTGGTGAGGATGGGCAACAGCCTTCCGCGGTGAGCAGGGAAAATAAAGCTGTCTGCAGGGCAGGGAACAGCAGCAATCTATCTCCGCTCACACAGGCCCAGAAGCCAAACCCCACAACTCTCTCAATACCAGCTGGTGGATTCTGAGCCTCCATAAATTTGTCAGATCTCTTTACTGTCCAGATAAATTGGTCTTCAGAGCTCCTAAAGCTGAAGAGCTGTACCAGAAAAGCTTGCTGCTGAATGCGAAATGGGACAGTCTGCAACAAGCCCTATCCCCAATTCCTTTCAAAGGCTGAGCATTTACAAGCCACACCTGGCTGCTGGAAAAAGGCCTGTCGCTTTGTACTGTCACTCTGTATAAAAGAGTGCACTCTTACACACTCGTTCGTGACGGCGCTGCACAAGAGAACGGCGCTGAAACCACAGGATGTGAAATGCAGCTGTATTCTGACAGGTTGAATGCTACAGTCCATCCTCCTTCCTCCATCCATCCAAGAAGACAAGACCCAGAAAGGACCTGCCCTGAGACACCCTGACAGGGGGTGACACAGGCAGCTCCATAAACTGCAGGAACAACAATGGTCAGAGCCCTAAATTGCTGTCAATCCTGCTTGGTCCAGAGGGGTGATACACCAGCACCGTGGGAGAGGGGGAAAAACTCAAATCACTAAGATCATACACTCTGCACACAGCTTTAATAAAGACACAACATTACATTATATTTGTACAGAAACCTGGTATCCAAGGAAGGCTGGATCACCACAAAACTCCTTGAGAGGACTTGAAGCTGCTGCATTTGGTTTTAAAGTGCTGTGAACATGAACCTGGTCTCCAGGTTATACGACCTGTCATTTAACAATCAATGGAATAATCACAGAATGGCAGGGACCTTTGGAGATCATCTAGTCCAACCCCCTGACGAAGTGAGGTCATCCACAGCAGGTTGGACAGGAACACATCCAGGCATGACTGGAATATCTCCAGAGAAGGAGACTC
>BJBW01015663.1:16134-39626 GCA_004320125.1 Scolopax mira
TTTCTGGATGAACATGTGTGTTGCCTTTTCAGTTGAAGGGGCCTTATAACCTTGAACCAAGGTTGATCACCATCACAAACACTGACATAAACCAGATTTGTGCTTCCTATTTCCTCAGCCACCACATCACAGATGAGGAAAGACGGGCAAGAACGCCTTTTGCTTCCTAGAAACGATGCACTACTATTCTGGAATCATGCAAGACTCAGCCAAAAGCCTATTGCCCACACACTGGGAAAACCAGCAAGGACTGGGATCGATGACCATGGACTAATGCCAACTAAGTGCTTTTTTTAGTCCCCGCCAGGCTATTCTGGCTACAAACAAGAATCAATTGCTTCACGCAGATGAGCACTGAAGATATTTCCCCAGCCTCTGAAAGGCGAGCCTCTGAGCCTCTGCAGACTGAAGGACTCTGAGGATGAGTGGGTGATCCAGTTGCGCCTCAAGAGGAAACTCCATGTGTCCTACAGCATCTTGTGAGCTCGTGGATGATCACTTCAGCTTTCAGCAAGTGCCTGAGATCTGTGTGCCCTTATTCGTGGCCGAAGCAGTAGACTGGGCCACGTAATCTTCACCGTGCAAAGCACTAAACACAGCAACAGGAAATTATGGCTCCCGTGGTGCATTAGCACCAGCCTTGATGGTGAGCCAAGCTGTCTTCTTAATCAGCACAACAGGCAGGATGCACCTCTGTGTTAGAGACACCTCACATCACCCCAATGCATGTTCTTTGTACCAAACCCAAGAACGTTAAGTCCTTGAGGGATCTACTCCTAATCAAACTCCACCAGCCCTCTTTGTGAGGAAGCCAATAGCTGGCCACAAATCCACCCTTCAGAGGGGTTTGCCCAAGGGCACTGCATCACTCCTGAAAGGAAACAAAAGGTCTCAGTTTAGCACGGTTCTACTGCACACCTCCAGAAACATCCCCTCGCCATGCAGGGCCTCTCCAGCCCTAAGCCTGAAGGCTGCAGCACAGCAGCACCTGGTGCACACAGGAGCTAAGGGCAAGTGCAGTATTTCACCAGAGCTTCTGGCCTCCAAGAGCATCACTAGCCCAAATCCCACCCACACCCATGGGGAGGGAGTAGAGACTCAGTTGTATGTGGGCCAGACAAACGCAGAGCTGTGCCTGGTGCAACAGGAACTCTGCTTTAAGGAAGAAATATTGCTGCCTTGGGATGCACTCCAGCCATGGAAAACAGACGGCTTATGCCTGGAAGGGAGAGATACACCACTCAAAAATCTCTAGCACTTTTTCCATCATGAAGTGTAAATTTCTGGGCCTTAAAGTCTGAATCTTATCCGACATACAGGATAGACTGCACTTGGGAAAAAAAAAAAAAAAAGCAATTTTTAAGAGTTTATCTAAGGGGCTTATTAATATTTAACAGGGCGCCAGTGGCAGAGCTTAGTGAGAACAAGCAAGACAATCCAGTTTCTTCTAGGAGTTGGCCAAGGCAGTTTAACAAAGGGAGATATAAGGTAGGCAGTTCCAAGCACCACATAAGGGCCAGGTCTAGAGAAATGAAACAAGCAATAAATGCCAGTGCAAGAAGGTGACTAAACAGCAATAAAGCACATTTGGTGCCAATCGTACCTGCTAAAACAAAAGCTTTTCAAATCTGAGCAGGCAGCTGCCATTAAGTAGCTGCTAGGTTAATCACATTTTTAGGTTACACTACATTTCCTGCATGTACCTCCACCACAGGAGGATGCTTCTTCTTTAGCATCAGCCACCTGCACCCATGTGGACATGCCTCTGGCCCCAAGCATCTCTGCTGTTCAGAGAGCTCCTCCCTGCTCCAGTCACCCCATTTCTATGCTTTGCTCCCCAGGGGGACAGCAATCCCTCCCCATCCAGGGTTCAAAAGTGAGTATTCAAAAGGGTCAAAAGAGGGTTAACAAACCCAAATCTCCCATTTACTGAAGGACTGCACTAATTTAGAGGGTACATAAAGAGGCTGGGGTAGAGCTTGCTGCTCCTTCTGATTGCAATCAAGCTCACCTGTTCCCTCCAGGTTCTCTTCACAGAGCTCCTCTCTGCACATGCTGCTCTTCATCCTGGTCAGTGTGTCCATTCTGCACCAGCAAAACCTCCTCTTGGTTGCCTAGACAGGCTTGCAGAGTAGAAAAGCCTCATGGGCTGCCAGCAATTTCTCATCTCGCTTTCCCTGAACAGCTTTTCCCAGCTGCTGCTTCTAACCCTAACGTGAATCCTGGCTGGAAAACACATGTTCCGAGCTTGTCCCACCACAGACTGTATCCAGGAGAATAGTCTGAACAGAGGGCTCAGTATGCTTCATGTTTCCACTTCTTACTTGGACATCATTGCAGCATCTTTTAAGGGTGAACGACATGTCGTAAACAGCCCTTTAACATAAAGATAGCTCTGTGTGCTCTCTTCTCCAGGGCATACATGAGTGTTCAGCCAGAGTTCTGTGCACATCAGACACTCAAGTTGATATCTCAGAGTTTGCTGTTTGTAATGTTTGACATTAGTCAGGAAAATATAGAGCTTGAGGAGAACCAGGCAGAAGTTTAAAAAATGACAAAAATCAAAACCAGGATAAGGCATGTTCATTCCTCGAAGGTCAAAAGGGATCAGTTTCAAGCTCCCAGCCGCCAGCACCAACACGAGTGCCCAGACAGCAACAGGAGAACGACAGGCACTGTGGCACAAGCAGCCTGGTGCTGTCACAGCCTTGCCACATAACAGCTCCACAGCAAAGCCACATAAAAGCCTTGACCCCAGCAAGTACCTTCAGATGGGAGCAGAGGAGAGCTGCTGACAAGCCATCACTGCCAGTATCTACCCAAGCAACAGCCCTTCCACAGCACAAGGCTCCGGGAGACACTGCAGACTGAAGCAGTCCATGGCCTTTGAGAAGATTCCACTATTACCCGGGGGATTTATGCTTCGTAATGATTAATTGAACAGACATGACCAAACACACTTGAAAAGGCAAGCTGAAAGATAAGCCAAAAAGCTAATACAGCTATTTCTGCCAAGGCTTACGCATTATGTTGGAAGTGGCCCTCTTCCCCCCACAAATGGATTTGATACTTTCAGTCTGAGCATGCAGGCACCAATTCAAAAATCTAACTGATGGAAATTACAATTTAATGTTGCATAGGGTAGTCTGTCTTCGATATTTTATCATTGTCTGTAAGTATCTGCCTTTTGGTTTAAATAGAATACTATGCCACTTGTTAAGGTCTCTACATTCATTATCTTGTTTAAAATCTAGCCACTTTCAGTCTGTAGGCTTCAGAGACAAAAAAAATCTAAAGACTAAACAGCTTGAATGAGTACTAAAATCACACCAGGTATATTAAGAACAGTGTTCCATGCTCAGCACAACGCACTTGCCTTAGCACATACATAGTATGTAAAAAGAAAGGGCTTTATAAAGAAGCCAAGCTGTTTTTTCCCAGAAAAATCGACCATATATTTTCCCTCAAAACAGAAAGTCTTGTGGAAGATCATACAGTGGAGTGGAATCATCATGTTGAAGCTGCTGAGATATAACTGTTATCTTTTTCTGAAGCTGATCTGAACCTCACTTATTTTGAGCTAATTGTGTATTGTTTCTTATGGTTGCTATTGTTCTTCAACAGCTGCAAGCATTCTTCTCTCAAATACACTCAACATGCATACTCATGATTAATGTTATTTTTAACATTTCTGGATGGCACTCAAAAATACAGAACCCACTCAGCCAGGCTGAGAACACACTCCTCTGTGCCAGGCTGTCCTTGTCCCATTGACCTCCTACAGCAAGGCAGCCCAGGTGTATCCAAGAGACACCAGCAATCCAGCAAGCTTGCTTTTAATTCTTATCAATATTTACTTACACACCCCACTGTAAAAGCACTGTTTAGCCCACATGGGCTTCCAGTTTTAAACAGGCTTGACTTCTCAGAAGTTTATACGAATTTGATTTCACACACTTCTCTATAGGGTGACCTAACGTGAAAAGCCAGATCAAATTTACTACAGCTTCTAGTTACCCAATTTCAAGAAGTAGTTTGTGCAATTCAGGAAGCTTTTATTGTCCCAGACGCATCCATCTTGTGTAACAAGGATCAGAAAACTGTTTAAATTAGCAGCTGCATTTGCAGCCTCAAGACATAATGCAAACCAAAGCCTTTGGAGTAGCAATGGAACCTAGAATAATGCTACACTGCTTAAATTACTGATGTTGATGGGACAGGGTTAAACAACAGCTTGAAATAGCTCATAAAATAGGAGCCAATTTTAACTCCATTCTTGCCCTTCCCACAATTGCCAGAAAAACTTTAAAAAAAAACCCCAAAACCAACTTTGCAGCTGAGGAGACAGACTGAAATAGAAGCATTATTACAGCAACCCTTGCATTACACACGACCACCAGATGATTAATAACTTCATCATCTCATCCTTTGAAACGGGGAACGGGAAGGAAGAGACAACAGTTCTTTAATGAGGGCAGTAAGTCCTAATAACACGTGAGAAGAGACTTAGGAAGAGATTCCCAGTTCGGGCTCATTTATTACTGAAAAGTGACGCGTTTCAGAAAAAAAAAAAAAACAGTAAATCACACCAGCACCAGCAAAAAATGAGTGTGTTGCAATTCCTGGGTTGCAGTCAGTGTTGTGGGGGTGACGACAGCCACACTGTACTCCGCTTAGAAAAGAGGAAAGGAAGTGAGAAAGACTGACTGACTGTGGCCTTTGAGTCCTGCTTGTTGGGCCAGACCAGATTGTGTGACACAGGGGTGTTCTCTAGTTCAAAGGTTCACAAGAAGGTTGTGAAATCTCCTTCCAGAAACAAAAATATACTTGAGAAATACCCAACTGCCCCAGTTTCTCTCCCTGGCTACTAAACATGCAGGAAGCCTTTATGTCATGTATTGACACCAAGAATTCCAGCTGTTTCACGTGCAACCCACACTGGTAATAAGAAAAAGCACTTATGAAGGTAGAAGCCTGCACTTTCCTAGGTTTAAAATAAATAAATAAATACTGGTTTCCAGGTATTTCCTACTAGTATTATCCAAACCAATCCCCAGGACTCACCCTGCATTTCCTACCATCGCACATCTTTGTTCCAGTACAACTCTCTCACAAAGCAGCCTTGTAAAATACTTCCTTCTTCAGACTCATATACGTACTGATCAGAAGTACAGCAAAACTCCATTCTTGGAATGAGGAACAGGATCCAGACCCAGTATTTGCATATTTGTTTATAAAACTTACTTTTACTTTTTTTTTTTTAACCTGTCTTCATAGCTAAGAAGGGTAACAGTTTCACGTTACTGAAGGAGAAACGTTAGGACGTGTCAGGTTTCACGAGGACATTGTTTGTGCAGGACAAGTTCCACAGTAAGAACATCTCAGAAAGAGGATGTAGAACAATCCAAAAGGATTTAATAATAACTCTTAAAAAATCAATTGGGAATTAACCTGCTGTCCCATGTCAGTATTGGCTTTACTCTTGATGGCTATTAGAACAGCTTTACTGTTTTTCCTACTGCTCTTAGGTCTATCAGAGGCACTAGGACACGCACTGTACCTCTGAAGGAGCAATGAGCACAGCCATCAGTTCCAAAGGCAAGAGGACAAACTACAAAACTCAGTGGGCATTTTCACTTGAAAATACGTGCAATTACGGCACTGTGGACTTTAACCAAACTGCCGAAGTGAGTATGAGTGTGAAAAACACCCTTTGGTAAACTTGAAACCCAACGTGCTGGAAAAGCATTCTCACCTGAACTGTAATCTTTCAGTCGCAAGTCCTTCACGGGTGTCCCATCGGGCCCTCGGAAAGCATTGAGAATCTGCAGGAAAACCAAGATCCACTTCAGTCTCCACAATAAAGCCTCAGGAAGTGAAGCACTTGCTAATGTACATTTCTCTTTCCCCAAGAATTCTTTTTGTTCCAGGTTAGCTCTGGTACAAACTGACATCCATTAAGGTCCTGTAGTACCCAAGAACTCTAATTGAGTTTCGGGAAGTACTTTTGGGTTTTGTTTAAATAAGCAAGCACCATTTACACTAGAAATCAACTCTGCAGAGGTCTGTCGTGCTGGTTTCAGCCAGACAGTTACCATCTTTAGGAAAAATCAAGGGACAGGGGGTGACTGTTCTGAGTCTTATCATCCTCCAGTGGACAAAGTTTCTGCCATGAATTCTCCAGTATGAAGCTTCAGCAGCTTCGATCGTCCCAGACAACCCTGGCAGAAAGTGTTCCACGTAGGCGTTCTCATGTCTGCAACTGCCATTGAAAAAAAATCCTTATTCAAAGTGAAAACTTGTGGAAAGGAAGTTTCTTTCACCCTGCAGCCTAGATTTCTCCCCCCCCCCAAAAAAAAAATCAGCAGTAGCAGCAGACATCTTTTCCATCTTTGTAAAATCTCATTTAAGCAACCACACTTAGACACATCTTCTGAACCCAGAATATAATGACAAATAACAATATTTGGTATATGTAAAGCAATGCTGGAAGTAAAGCATGTAAAAAAGTCTGGAGTCAAGACTTCTAGACACTAACACCCCAGAAGTGGCTGCAAAAAAAACTCGTCGTTTCCAGGTTCTCCAAAACCCAGAATAATCAGATAAAAAAATGATTTCTAAATCTGAATTTGCCCTGGGGAAAACGACAGACCGTCTGAACTACGTTAACCAGGCTTATAAATGGTACATTTAGAAACACTTGACAGAAGTTTTGAAAATTTTGCAATGAATTTTGGATGGAAAACATCCCACTTACATCATCCTTTGTGGCCGTTTCAGGCACTCCTCCTAGCCGAATCAGCTTGCTCGGCTTCACATATTTGGGGCAGGTCCGGTAATCTTGATCCTTGAGTACACACAATCAAGAAGGTTTTTACAAATGAGAGATGCTGGCTCACAAGATAAGACAAACAGTAACAAAGTAAAGCAGGGTATAAATTCAAAGGCCAAGGCCTATAAGCAGAGCGGCTCAATTCTTTAACCACAGAGCTGCTTAAGATTCAGAGAGCTCTGCAGGACCAGCATTATTAGCTCCATACACTCATTGAGCTGTACAATGAGATCTAGCTCCAGGGAAGGAAAACAGGCAAATCACCTCCCTCTGCTTTCCAGCAGTGACAGATTCAAATCCAATAGTAGTTATTAACTCAGTAGTTGCCACTGCCTTCAGATTTCAAAGTTAACGGAAAACAAAGTGTGTATGAGAACAGCTGTACTGCTCTACACAGGTCCACCAAAGGCAGTAGCTTCTCTCTGGTAGTGTTTGTAAGTGATGTCCAGGAGAACATAAGACAATAAGTTCCTCTATATACTACTTCCCCCATAGCACCCTCCCTTTGTCTGGTCATTTTCAGTTTGGGGACTTTCTGAACCAAATCTAGGTTTTTTGTATTTAGCAACTCTCAATTGCTAAATTGCCTTTCTCTTGAGAAGAGAGTATTTCTGAGGTAGAAATTGTGTCTGTTAAAACAACCTGGAGCATGAGGAGGATCTCACAGAAGGACAGTGAACTAGGATAGAACTGAAGTGACGGGATCTGAATGGAAGACTCCTTCCCAGCTCCTTTCTATTCTTTGGCCAACACACATTTAACAGAAACATCAATTGACAAAGCCACCTACCTGGAGGTTCTTATAGGGCCTAGAATCTTTGCTGGGTTTTCCTTCTGAAAAGGACTTGCCATGTTCATAATCAAACATCTGATGCCCTGGCAGCCGGTGATCCACATCACGATATTCCATGTTTCGGTAGTCGGTATCTTGCCTTCCAAGGAAGTCCAGGCCACTTTCACCCTTTAACCCAAGATCAGAATCGGATCTTTGCTGCTCCCCCCCAGAAAGCTGCTGCTGTTGCTGCTTGTTAGCAAAGGTCTGAGGTTGCTCCTCTTGGTCCTGAAGAGTAGGAAGAGGTCCACGGCTATTTTCAAAATTGTGTGAAGTGTCGCCTTCGAGACCCAATCCAAGGGATTCCTCTTCTCTGGCTGGTGCTTCTGAATGTTGAAATTCTCCTTTTTGGCTACTGAAGGGAGTTCTATCTAGACCAAGTGCAGACTCATCCCTCTTGCTGGTGCTTAAACCAGAGCCCTCTCTTTCTGCTAAAGGTACAGTAGATTGGTTGCGCCTAAAATCTACAAGGCTTTGATCCACAGGAGGCATCTCCCTATCTGGAAAGTCCATAGGAGGAGCCACATCTCTGCTCCTAAAATCCTGATCAGACCGGGACCTGTGCCTATTTCTGAAGTCTGACGATGGTGCATTTCTGTTTCTGAAGTCCAAATCAGAGGTGCCCACACCCCTGAAGTCCAAATCAGGTACATCCCTGTTTCTAAAGTCTGAATAGGAATGGTCTCTGCCCCTGTAGTCTAACTCAGACGCATCTCTTGCCCTAAAGTCTGAATGAGGTCCATCTCGACCTCTGAAGTCTAGATCAAAAGATCCCCTTCCCCTGAAGTCTGATGGAGGTTCATCTCTTCCCCTGTAATCCATATTATGTGCTTCCCTATCCCTGTAGTTCATACGGAATGTGTCCCTGTTCCTGTAGTCCATGGAAGGAACGTCCCCACCCCTGAAATCCATAGGTGGCCCTTCTCTCTCCCGGAAGTCTCCAGAGTACATATCCCTGCCCCTATACTCAGAAGAAGGTGGCTCCCTACCTCGGAAATCCATCTGAGACTCATCTCTGCCCTGGAAGTCAGATGGCGGGAAATCTCTGCCCCTGAAATCATGGTGTCCCTCCCCACCTCTGAAGTCACTACGTGGTCCATCTCTAGCTCCAAAGCTGAAAGAAGGTTCCTCTCTGTTGGCAAACTGAGGATTGAGGAGGCCTGTGAGTGCCTGGATATCAAAAGGAAGTGATTCTCTGCCAGAGAAGTTGCCAGAGTGTCTTTCTTGAGCAAGACTATCAAGGGAAGGAGGATATTCCCTGTTCCACCCGGGAGCAAACCTTTCTTCTTGGCTCCCACTGTAGAAATAAAGACAGTATTATTCATAACGTGCTTAGAGTCTCAAATCTACACAGCAGCACATTCTTCTCTAAACTTTTATAGAGTTGTGTAACAGTCTAAGATCCGCAGAAGATACTGATGTTTGGCAGTTTAAGATGAGGCAGCATACGACAGATGTGAGAAAGTAAACTTGGGTGCTCCCATTTCAGCACAATTTCCAGAAGCACTCAACAGGGAATACCTGCAATATTAATGGGTTAATGATGGTAGCAATCCACATAGTCCTGCACTGCACACAGCTCTGCAGCTGTTCCAAGGTTCCACCAGCTGGTGTGGTCATTCATTAGCATCACCAGCACACACACCTGTGAGGAACTATTTGAGCTTAAGCTCTCCAGGCAGTATTAGAAGTGGCTAACTTAACACGTCAGCCTGAGGCACATAAAACATGCTCTATTAACATACTACAGAGATTCATTTATGCTTCCTTGTGTTGGACTCTAAACTGGCAAAATGCTGAAAGCATTTGAAGATGCCTCCCAGGAACATGCCAATAATTGACATTCAAGATGATCCTGTGCTCGTGCCTCCGGCCTGGCTGCCTTACACCAACACTACAGCTGGGAGCTCTCCTGGTGGCTGCATGGAACCACACAGGACAAGGTTTCCTCTTAAGACAGTTTTTCAAAACCCAATGAGGAGGGTTTTTTCAGACGGAACTACCTGATTTTTCAAATAAGCAAAGCTCCAAGGCATTAAAAAAAAAAAAAGAGAGAATAATAAAATATCGTCACATTTTAAAATAATACCCAATGCTACCCAAATCAGTGGACATTTTCTTAGCAACTACAGCAAGTCATGATCTTCTTGGAGTTTCTCTACAGGATCACTCACCAACAGGATGAAAAGTGACATCTGCACAGTTAATCAAACCATATAGAGATTTCCTAAGATACATGCCCCTGTTTAACCACAGTATAGAACCGTAATTAAAACTTGGTTCAAGGTTAGAATTCCCCACCCAATATAGTGAAGAATGATGCCAATAAAATCCACTTTAAGATCAGCAGAACTACTGATAGCATCACAAAACACATTCATGCTCCCATCAATACCGTCCAGACATGTTCTGGAGGATACTGGTTTTCATAGCTCAAATGTCATTAGCTTTCTCAATGTATTACAGCTGGACAATTATTTCAAGTATGCTTATTGCAGAAACCTAAGGTATGCCACAGGGAAGTACCTTTATCATGCTGATATTCAAGTAACTGAGGTGGACATGTGAGCAAAGAGTGAAAAAATTATGCACAACAGAGGAAAAACCCTAGCTTGTGGTGCCTCCCTTTTAATTATTTTTTTTATACCCAGAACCCTCTTGCAAACACAGGGCCTAGTGACAAGCACAGGAATATAAACTAAAAAAAATACCATGCTGTGCTGATCCAGTTGCATACAAATCTTTAACACTGTTCTCGTGACATTCAAAAATGTCTTATGGAGGAACACGGCCAAGCAAATGGGGATATATGGTTGACTCAACCCCATGGACAGAACTACACTCTCAAGTTTTCCTAAAATTCTGTATTTCTGAAGTTAAGGCAGGTGCCATGGTTGAAGAGAATCAACATCACACTATTAGGTGCTTCTCTTCCAGGTCTTAACAACGCATAGCACCAAAATCCATATGGCACATCATTCCCTTAGCTTACAACAGCTAAATTAAGTATCACTAGAAAAGGTGGTGTGGACAAGGAACAGAAGTACTAGAAGAAATAAACAGACTTCACAGAAATGCAGAAAGTTACAGGGGTACTCAACTTGCCTATTCTTTGCACAGAAACATTGACAAGCAAAGTTCCTATGGCTTTATTGTATTTAAGAATGATGCTGAAACAACCTCTACATTCAAACACTTACCGAAAAGACCCCATTCTGTTGCCTTGTCGATGGTCTCCCCACATTTTGATTTTGTCCCGTAGGTTTCCAGAAATGGTTAATTCACTCTAAGAACACCAAGACAGCACAACCTGTTGAACAAATAACACGACAATAAGCCACGAGAGAAAGAACACAAATCACTTAAGATAAAACTGTTTAGAAGAGGAAGATCTGATCAGGATCCACAAATACACAAGACAACACTGAGGCATGAATGAGTTTAATTGTTGCGTTTCTCCGTGTTCAAATTGGCAAGCCTCAAACGACTTCCGAAATCAAACTGTCAATATGGGTGGGCAAACAATTTGATATCTGCTTTGATTAACATAAAGCTTTCCAACATACTGTGCTGTCTGACACTATTCGGAGTGCAGCTAGAAATGTGAGAACGCCACAATCTATAAACAACAAGGACCGTGACTGAACAACAGTTTGCAATTAATGTTTAATCCAACCTATTTTTGCCAAAAGCTCTTTGCTATTCAAGGAAACGATCACTAATACTGGTCTACTATGGTTGCTCTGCCCTCAAAAGTCTGCAGATAACAGAGTAGGCTTTGCCAATAAACCATTACAGGCACTGCTCTCCAAAGCTGCCCTCATCAAGCTGAGCGCTGCAAATAACACTTGCCTCAACAGAGATCTAAAATTTCATCTGCTTCCTCCCACCAGCAGAGAAGGTGAGGATTTCCTGGCGATTGCCAAAGCTGGGATTTGAAATAGGAAGTGCTTCTGTCTTTCCTCTCCCGCCCCCCACCAAAAAAAAGGGTTGCAGCAGAGCATAGAGCAAAACAAGGTAGCTCCTGTCCTGGCTAACCCAGGTGCGGTGGTTCAGGAGGGCTGCTGTGTCACCAGACCAAGGTTAGGAGACCTAAAGCTCACAGGATTCTAAAAAGCAACTCAAAACCAAGATTAAGCTAACAGCAGCGGTCAGGTGGAACAGCAGATAGTATGGACAGCCACCACCAGGCCTGGCTAGAGCAGCTAAACTCAAAGAAAAGCACACAAGATCCTGCCTCTTCTCACTTCCAAAGGTCAGTGCTGCCACAGGGGTGGCAGGTCGAAAGAGCAGGTTATGACAGAGGTTACATCAGGGAGCGAGTCCAGATGCCACTCTTGGCAGCCACCTGTGCCAAGGAGCTAAAGGGAGATCCCACTCCTGCTGGGGTCCATCCCCAGCTCAGGTGGGAGACGGGGAGGGCAGGGCCAGGCAGGCTCAGAAGGTGATGGCTGATGAAGGCAACCTCTACCACCATCCACCATAGAGCCATTTCTAAAGAAAAAGGCTCCTTTAGCTGGCCACTCAAGCCCCAGAGCACTGGTCTGCTCCTGGTTTACACAGTTCTCGATGCAGCAAGCACCTCCAGAGTCCCAATGATTTCCTCCAGAAGCACTATTTTATTTTTTCACCCCCCCCTTTCTTTCTTGGAGGTAAATCTAAAGAGAACTGACACTGCACCCTTCACAGAGAGGACAGAAAAACAGAGATGGTTATGGCACTCATCATTACGGGTGGCTGTCATCAGCCAGTCTTTTTATCTATGATCTTTTGCAGCCTGCAGACATCTGCAGACCTGGTGTTTCTTGTTCTTCTCTTTTGGCTTTCCTCCCCCACTCCAGTTCTCATTAAGTCAACGAGGTTTACCGATGCTTCAAAAAAAAGAATAAACCCTTGCCACTTGGGAAATGCTTGGACATAATATTCAAATTATGAGATGGGGGAAAAAAACCCCAAACCAAACCATCAGAGTGATATCAGGCCTGGCATAGATGAGCTGAGCCACGCGGCAACATCGATGAGCGTGAGGTCACGGTTCAATAGCACAGGCAGCAACACCAGCTCCCACAGTCCCCTCTTCAACCTGACACAATTTGCTCCCTCCTCTCTGCCTTTGGCAACGTGTGTCGTGTGAGTTGTGCCAGCTTCTGCTTTTCCAGGTCTGCACCACGGATGTCCCTCCCAAAAGAGTTATATTTAACCCAGGGCATTTCAGCAGCACTGTTTACTACACAGCCCCACAAAACAAACTGCAGGAGAGGGGCAGAAACTTTTTGGACTGGCTTCCACCCATGCCAATATCTCTCCCGGCTCCAAAAGACACATGCTGTGATGAGACACCATCAGAGTTAGCCCTTCTGCCACAGCCAGCTCAGCTCCCACCTCCCTGCTCACCAGGAGATGCTGGGAGATAGGTCAGCCTGAGTAAGGCTGTTTGCCAAACACAGGCCAACAGAGCCTGGGCCAGCAGCAAAGCCTGGCAAAAATCCACCCTGGAGTGCCAGGAGCTGTGCACCGATGAGCTTTGCCATAGTTCAGTCACATCTGAAGGAGATGGCAACAAAGGATGTTTCAGAGTGACACGGTGACGCAGCCGCAGAGCGCACAACACGGCCCAGTTACTCACAGAGCCCGGATTTAGAGTTGTTTTAAGACAATAATTACGTTTACACTGAACATTCAGGAGGGCCGATATGCATCCTGAAAAATATGGCGTTTTATTTCCCTTCTCCTCTCCCTGCTGGTTCTATCTCCTGGTGGCAAAGCCTTGGCTCCAGTGAAGATACAGCAGGTCTCAAATGAGAAGAAGCTCTTCTGTGGTCTTAGTTCCTCCAGCAAATGTGACAGACTGATGGAGCTCTGGATGCTCCCTGGCAATTACACCCAAGGAATTCCTCAGGACTAAACCCCTGCCTTACCCGGTGCACCCCCAGACAACCCAGTTCCCCATCCTGCTTTCCAAGACGCACGTGCCAAACCTGGAGTCAGATTCATTGGGATTTCTTAGTTCAACTCACATTGTACTATGGTAAAATAACAGCATTGTACATCAGAAGCACGCAATGGAGCCAGATTGGCCTTAAGGAATAATTAAAGATTTCTGGAAGGGGCAGGGCAAGGGATACCAGCAGAGCCCTCAAGCATCTCCTCACTGACTTACACCCAACTTTGCTCCTTGTTTTCCAGATTGAGGGGGGAGGGGGAGGGGGGAGGGAGGGGAGAGAAAGAAAAAAGAGAAATAGGTGATGGATCAGGTAAAGTGAAGTTTCAAAGAGATGCTATTTTCAGCAAAATACTCTGATACTCACAACTTCACTCCAAACAGATTTTGCCAAGGCTGCCAGACTTGGTATTTATAGACCATGAGGAAATCAAACATACAACTACACACAAGGCTACGCTTAAAGAACAGAGGAAGTAATTTGCTTCAGAACAACTTTCTGCACTCAGTAAAGTTTTTGTAAGGCTAAAAAGAAAGAAAACACGCCTGTGAGATTAAAGTGTTACAAGAGGTACAAAAGAAAATGTTTCCCCAAGCTACAGAAGCTGTAGGTAGACAAGAAAACCCGTTATTTCCAACATTACAGTTGAAGATGTTTAATCCAGAAGTGAACAAGCAACAAACCATATCAGATATCACTGAAGTCTGAAAGCAAAGGAAGAGAGAACCATTTTCGTTTTTCCAACTGTTAGTATGGAGGTTTTCACTTTAAAAAAAAGAGATGTGTGTGCTTTTTAGCTGTATGATGCTTTTAAAAACATGTATTGGAAACAATTAGGTGAATTTCTAAACCGTCCCCTCATTACTATCCTTGCCATTCCTCTCCCAAAGGACTTCACGAGGGCATTGCCAACTAGGGAGTGCTGGGAGAGACTTCCACACCGCCAATGCCCTGCTGGGATAGGAAAGTGGATTCCACCTCCAGCAGCATTTCCAAAATTAATACCACACACCAGCAACAACATCAAACTCTTGTAGTACCAATTGTTTTTAAAAAACAAAACATGAGAACCATCGTTTATTACATTCATGACCACTGCCTTCACTAGCCTCCAGCACACGCTAGGCCACATCCTGCCTCCTCTGAAGCCTTTATTTACCACTCAAAACCCCATTCCACCCATCGCTAGGTGTTACTATCAGCTGAAACACTCCCAGCGACAGCCCCATCACTTTTCTCTGCATCCCAGCACAAATCCAACCTGCTTTTTGTCCATCCCTTTTAAAAACAAAAGTGTCCTGAGACACTTTTCCACAGAAACACATATGACACGGTGTGAAAGAAGCCCTATTTTTAACCACAGCTGCCCACGGAGCCAGGGTCTGCTTACTGAGAGCCAGGACCAGCTCCCTGGGAGGCCCCCAGCTTCAGACTATCCCCCAACATACAGACATCCCTCCCTCTATCCTGACAGGCCCCACAGGAGGAACCCCCTGCTCCTCTACCCCAGGAGACCCATAGGAAAGGCCCGCCCCCCACCCACTCCTCCATCCCGGACAGCCCCGGGGCAACACACCTCCCCACCCCGGGAAAACCCAAGGAGACCCTCACCCCGCTCTCCTCTCACGACACTAAGGGAGACCCACCCCTATTTTATTCCGGGGCACCCCAAAAAAACATCCCCTCACCGCTTCCCTCTCCGGCGCGGCCGTACAGGTGAACTCGGCCTTGTCCCCCTTCTCCGGGAGCCATCCCCGGCTCCGCTTCCCTATCCCAGGAGCCCCCCGGGGAGCCGTCCCCGCGGCCCCACCCCAGACCCCACACTACTCAGGGAACCCCCGCCGAGTTCCGCCACCGCACCGAGCGGTCCCTCACCCGCACCGGGCACCGCAAGGGTCGCGGCCGAGCCGGCAGCGCTGGGCCGCCCCTCACCTCCGCCGCTCTCACGCCGCGCCAGGCCTAGCGCCGCCACGGCGAGAAACCGGAACTTCCGGTCTCGCTCCATCCCCGCCGCGGGTCACTCTGGGAAGCGGAGTCTCGTCCCGCCGCCTATCACACTACCGCTCCCGCCATCCCCCGCGCCGATGGACTACATTTCCCAGCGTGACTCACGCCTCGGGTGTGGAGCCTGCTGGGAGTTGTAGTTGTAATGCTAGTGCTGTGCCAATGGCCGGGAGTGGGAATTAACTACAGCCCCCATGGTTCCGCGGGGCCGGCTGGGCCTGGCCCGGTGAGGCCGCGGGGGGCGGTTCCCGCCGGGGCGGGGTGCCGCGATGCCGGGGTCGCCGCGGCGGGCAGGGTCAGGGCCAGGGCGGGAGGCGGCTGCCCGCCGCCGGCCTCATCCCCCCCGCCCCACCTAGGCCCTGTCGGGGGCTGCCAGGAGTGTCCCCCCCGCCTCTCCTCGGAGCCGTTCGCCCGGGCCCTCCGGTGCCGACGAGAGGAGCTGGGAAGGTCGGTCCCTGCGCCTTGTCCTTCGGGGCTGAGGGGGGGGTTCCCGGGCCTGGCGCTACCCTGGGGTGTGTCGGTGCTCCGGGAGCTATGACAGCCCTCTCCTCGGGCCAGGGAGGGACCGGGCCGGGGGTGCATCCCACGGGGGTCCCGGGGAGACCCTCCTCCCTGGGGAGGAGGCAGCAGCCCGGCAGTGGTGCGGTTGAGGGGCGAGAGCCAGGCCCTAATCCTGCAGTCCAGCATCCTCCAGGGCTGGGGGGGTGTCACAGGCTTTTGGAGTTGGGTCTCAACCGCCCCGCCCCAGGTGTGGTGCTACCTGCTGGGCCTGGGTGGCCGATGGGCAGGAGTGGTCACAGAGCAAAGCTGGGGCTCCAGGGTGTCTCTGCCGGATGGTTGTGGAGGCTGGAGGGGGTCTGGCACTGAAGTGACCCTGGGGGTCAGCCTGCTTTCCTGCTGCCGGTTTGGCTTCCGTGTATGTGAGTTCACTTTTGGGCCAGTTTCCCCGGGGGGGGGCTGGAGGCACAGGCAGGCTCTGCCCCCCTCTGAGGGCTGACCCCCAGGGCAGGGGCTTGAGTGGTCGCCCCACTCACAGTGGCTTATGCTGCCTGAGCGACCCTGGCCTCTGGAGGAGCATCAACGAGCCTGGTCTCAGCTGCCTAATCCAGGCCAAGGAGGGCCATAAGACCCGCCCTTTGCAAACATGAGGCCGCTGGGATCGTTGGTGTGTGGGGATCAGCCCCAGCCCCAGCCGAGGCCGGATCCCTTCCCCCTGGCTGCTGGGACATGGCGGACGGAGGCTGAGCAGCTTTCCTGGCGCTCGAGGGAAATCGGGGCCAAGCCTGGATGAAAGGTGCTGGGACCCAGAGGGCTGGAAGGAGCTGGGGCCATGGGCGGGAGGAAATCCTGCTGGATTAGAGCGGCTTTCCTGACGTCTTACCAGGGCTCGGTGCTGCCTGCTGAGCCAGCAGGATCAGGCCGAGGATGCTGGATGCGCTGTCTGGCTCAAAAGCAGAGTGTTTTGGGAGACAGGTTTTGTGGGTGAGGGAACAGAAAGGTGATGCTGTGGGTCACACACAGATCCTGCCCCGAGGAATGGCTGCGGATGTCCACAAGAAGAAAGGCTGGGAAGTGCCCAACGGGTCCCTGGCGCCAGGAGATGGGCAGCACGCGGAGCGGTCTGAGAGCCCCACGCCGGGGCTGGCGCAGGGGACGGAGCCAGGTATGGGGCAGAGCTCACTGTTGGGGGGTAAGCCAGGGGAAAAAGCAAGCAGCTCCTCCTCATGCGAGCTGGGCCCTCCGCAGCCCCACAGGTGGGGGGAGACAGGCCCATTGGTGACTTCCCACCAGCAGGACCCTCACTCATGGGTGCCACAGGCTGGGGACAGGAGGGCAGGTCCCTCCCTGCAACCCCCAATCCCTTTTGCACCCTCCGTCTACCTGCTGTCTCGACATGGGGGACAGGTGGACGGATGCTGCATGGCCCCGTTGTTCCCAGGGGCGGGCCAGGAGGGAGCCATGTTCGTGCACACCCGTTCCTACGAGGACTTGACAAGTCCTGAGGACGGGGCGGCCGTGGCGCGGAGCCCGGAGGAGAGGCGGGGGGAACCGGCCGAGCCCACCAGCATGGAGCAGATCAGCAAGGACTTCAGCGAGCTGAGCACGCAGCTCACGGGCATGGCCCTTGACCTGGAGGAGGAGATGAGGCAGAGCAAGGAGGGGAAGCTGGAGCCACCCCCGCAGACCACCCGCCGCGACTCGGTGCTGTCGGGCAAGGAGGAGGAGGATGTGACCATGGACACCTGGCGCATGCACCGGAAGCACGTCTTCGTGTTGAGCGAGGCGGGCAAGCCTGTGTACTCCCGCTACGGCTCCGAGGAGGCCCTCTCCAGCACCATGGGTGTCATGATGGCCCTGGTGTCCTTCCTGGAGGCTGAGAAAAATGCCATCCGGTCCATCCATGCAGGTACTGCCCCGGGGAGGGGGGGGGTGGGGTGGGTGTCACCTGCCTGGCCGTGCTCCTGATACTGTGGGCCACCTTAGCTGTCCCCAGGGGCAGATGGGTTGGTGGGGGGAAGGCTGCAGCCTGGCTCTCTCTTGCAGCCCAGGGGTGCCAGGCTTACAGGTCTGTCCCTGGCCCCCTGGGGGACTCCTTCCCAAACAGATGGCTACAAGGTGGTCTTTGTGCGGAGGAGCCCGCTGGTGCTGGTGGCAGTGGCACGGACCCGGCAGTCAGAGCAAGAGATCGCCCACGAGCTGCTCTACATCTACTACCAGATCCTGAGCCTGCTCACCTGGACCCAGCTCAACCACATCTTCCAGCAGAAGCAGAACTATGACTTGCGCAGGCTCCTGGCCGGCTCCGAACGCATCACCGACAACCTGCTGGACCTCATGGCCCACGACCCCAGCTTCCTCATGGGTGCCGTGCGCTGCCTGCCTCTGGCCGCCAGCGTTCGGGACGCTGTCAGCACCAGCCTCCAGCAGGCCAAGGCCAAGAGCCTGGTCTTCTCTATCCTCCTGTCAGGCAACCAGCTGGTGTCTCTTGTGAGGAAGAAGGATCAGTTCCTCCACCCCATTGACCTCCATCTGCTCTTTAACCTCATCAGCTCTTCTTCCTCCTTCCGGGAGGGGGAAGCCTGGACTCCCATTTGCCTCCCCAAGTTCAACTCTAGCGGCTTCTTCCACGCCCACATCTCCTATCTGGAGCAGGAAATGGACCTGTGCCTCCTGCTGGTCTCCACCGACCGTGAGGACTTCTTCACTGTCTCCGACTGTAAGCGGCGCTTCCAGGAGCGCCTGCGGCGGCGGGGAGTGCACCATGCTCTGCAGGAGGCCCTGCGCACCCCCTTCTACAGCGTTGCCCAGGTGGGCATCCCTGACCTACGGCACTTCATCTACAAGTCGAAGAGCTCTGGGCTCTTCACCAGGTGAGGGCCCCCAGGAAACAGCCAGGCCAAGGCAGTGGTGTGGGGCATTGGGCAACCCTTCTTCATAAATCCCCTTCTCTGGGGGGCTAACAGGGTGCTGTGTTCCCGCAGCCCCGAGATTGAGGCACCCTATGTACAGGAGGAGGAGAAGGAAAGGCTTTTGGGGCTCTACCAGTACCTCCACAGCCGGGCCCACAACTCTTCGCGTCCCCTGAAGAATATCTACTTCACGGGCCCCCGTGAGAACCTCCTGGCTTGGGTAAGGGCTGTCTATGGGGTTCAGGTGGCCCTGTCTTCTCTGGTCACGCGTGGCAGAGTGAGGGGTGGTGGCACAACACAGCACCAACTCTGTGGTCCCCAGGGTGGCCCCTGGCCATGTGTGGTCCTTCTGGGGGGTCAGGCTTGCCCCTGTGGACCCCTGTGCCAGGGATAGCAGCAGGGACTGGTGAGCTCTGACACTGAGGGCTGTGCCATGCACTGTCATGAGCTCCCCAATGCCGAGGAGAAAACCCACACTGGGCACAAACCCCGAGGTTTGGTCCCCCCACTTCTGAGCAAACAAGGTGCCACCCATTTGGGGTACCCTGCTGGCACCCCATGTCCCTGGACTGGAGCTCCTGTGCTGGTGACCATTCCCATGGAGGTGGGGGAGGATGCAGGGCCAGCTCCAAATGGGGTGCAGGCATGTGCCCAGCCTGTACCCTGTTTTTTCACCCAGGTAACCAACGCCTTTGAGCTCTACGTATGCTACAGTCCCCTGGGGACCAAGGCTGGTGCCATCAGTGCTGTCAACAAGCTCATGAAGTGGATCCGCAAGGAGGAAGACCGACTATTCATCCTCACGCCCCAAACATACTGACAGGCATCACCCAGGGTATGGTGCCAGCCGGGGGGAGCCCCCGCTGTGCCGGGGAGCCCTTCCCCTGGGGAAGCCTGGGCTGTGAGTCCAGGGGAAGAGGGCATGGTGGGACCCCAGAGCATGGGGAAACCCACCCGTGGGACTGTCCAAGCTGGGGGTTAGAGTTGGGGTGCACAGCTGTCTGGGAAAGGGGTGAGCTGGACTTTCTCTCATCTGTAGGCAGTGCCCTCCAGTTTGGGGGGAGAGAGGGGCCCCTGTTCCTCTGTGGCTGCCGGGTTGCGGGGGTCCTGGAGTGGGGCTGCCTGTACCCCAGGCTGCTGGAGGGGAACTGAGCCCCTGGGCCCTGCTGCCTGTGCCTGGCATACTCCTTTCTCTGCCATCCTATGGCTGTGACAAGGGTGGGGGTCCTGGGGGGAGATGTGGCAGTGCTCAGGGGACTGCTGTGCCTGCAGGTGGCAGGTGACACCACCAAGGTGGGGGACAGGGCTGGCCCAAGACATGTGCTGCCCATCTCTCTGCCTTGGAGGAGCAGGTTTGCCCCTTGTTTGGCATCTGTGTGGGCCCGGACCCTTCCTGCCTGTGTCCCCATGGGGACACAGAGCAGCCCCAGAGAGACTCAGGGTGCCCTTGGGGTGCTTGTGGGCTCATGTGCTGGCTCCTGGGCAGCGGACCCGAGGGGAGTGGGCTCAGCCGTGGCCCCCTGGGGATCCCTCTGACATGGGCCTCTGGTGCTCCCCAGCCCAAGGAGGGCCTTCCCTTTGGCACAGGGGCACCTGCCCCCCAAAACCAGTCCCTTGAGCCAGCCATGCTGAGCTTGCTGCAGGGGGGCCACCTCCTCCCTGACCATCCCCAGGCACTGGTGTGGGCTCGAGCGCCCGTGAACGCTGGGGCACTGCCCGACCCAGCATTTTGGGGCTGTCTGCTGGGTGCTGGGACCCATGTCCAAGGAGGGACAAAGCCACCGGGGTGGCACCAAGACACCGAGAGAGCTGGGAAGGACCCGGCAGGGCTATAGCACAGGGACTCTGCTCCTGTATTTATGCTCCTGCCAGAGTGTAATCGCTTGTCTTTGCTCATAAACATTATCTGGACCCTGTGTAAAGTCTTGTCTCATTTATGGGTATTGACTGGGGGGCCGGGCAGGGAGGGAAGGGGGCAAATGGCCAAGTTGGGGGGGGGTGGGGGTGGAAGCTGGTCCAAGTTTGGGCATGAGAAAGCCGCTGGGGAGCAGTGTGAGGCAGCTGGGGCTGTGCCGGAGGGTGGGAGCGGTGAAAACCCCGGGGCTGAGCTGGCCGGGGCCAGCTCATGTCGAAACCGGGAGCAGGAGAGGCGCAGCTGGAGGAAGGAGCTGTTGGGTAAGGCACGGGGCCAGCGTAACCACCGGGCCTTGCACAACCTTGCCACGGAAGGCTGGCACTGGCCAGGTGGCCAGGGAGCCAGATTTTGGCCATGTTTGCCCCCTCCTCGGACCAAAGTCCTCCTGGCGGCAGCAGGCAGCGCTCTCTGCGGATGGAGGAGAATTCCCCCAGCCCCACTGCCTGAGGAACAAATCCCTGGGGTGCCTCGGGGTGAAAAAAGCATCTTTTTTCCTCCTTGGGAGCAGCAGCAAGTCCCAGCACCTCCTGCCTCCACAGGCGGCCCTTGATGGGAGGAGATAAAGGGAATTAAGGCAAAGAATGGGCATAACTCCCATGGCTCTGACGGCAAAGCTGTGGTTACCCCAGCCCTTCTCTTGCCCCCCCCCGGGCTGGGAACCCCACGCTGAGCTTGCTGCACCCCCTAGAAGGCTGCTCCATCAGCCTGGAAGTGAGTTGCCACCGTGGGCAGTTTCAGGGAAGCGGCAACTTCATGTGTCAGGGTGTTAGCCCCTGGCACCGGTGCCAGAGGGGTCAAGGGGTGCTGGTGACCCTCACCCCACACACACCCCGGGATGCCGGCACCCACCTCCCAGCCATGGGGACCCCCTGACAGCCACCCACTTGCCTCTGGGCTGTGACGGGCACCCAAAGCACCGTGCCAGCCTTGTCTCCGTGTTCTCATCAGGGGTCCCAGCTCTCACCCCTCCCGCTGGGCACCGTGCCCACCCAAGCTTATCCCCCCCCTTCCCCCGGGTGCCCTGTATCCCTCCGGGAACCGTGTGTTCCCCCGGGCTCCTTCTTCCCCTGAGCAACCCCGGATTGTTTGTGCCGGTGCCGGCCCTCGGGGAGCCCCAGGCGGTCCGGGGGCAGGGCCCGTCCGCTCCGCCCCGTCCCGTCCCGCCCCGTCCCGTCCCGTCTCGCCTGCTCCGGCCCGGCCCGGCCCCGCTCCGCCCTGGCACGGCACGGAACGGCAGCGCCCAGGTGAGGGCTCGGGACAGGACGGACGGGGGCAGCCGGGGGCAGCCGGACCCGACGGAGACCACGGCTGGGGAGGTCTCCCGCATCCGGTGAGTTGTAACGGGGGGGTGGGGGGGGGGGGGCCGCNNTGGAACGGGGGGGGGGGGGGGGGGGGGGCAGAGGGGGAAGGGGGAAGAGGGGGCCGCCAGGGGTATGTCGGGGTCCTCGTCGCTGGGGGCTGGCAGGGGATCCCGCAGAGATCCCCTGTCCCCATTGCTGTCCCGGGGGATCTCCGACGCGGCCCCGGGCTCCGGGGGGCCCTCGGGGTCTTTGCCCCCGGGAAGCTGGCAGGGTCCCCATTCCTGTTCCCAGGCGGGGGTTCGGTGGGTCCATGCAGAGGTCCATGCAGCTACGTGCTGCCCGCGGAGAGGTGACGGTGTCTGGGAGGTGGCAGCAAGCAGGATTTGTTCCCCTTCCCTCAGGCAGCTTGGCTTCACCTCCTGCTCTTCACCTCCTCTCCCGGCAGCGTCCATTGCCATCTGGCCCCGGGTGACCCTGGCACCCCCTGCCCCACACCTAGATGTGGCGGTGTCCCAGGGTCCTCGCCACACCGAAGCTGGTAAAACCCTTTCTCCTTTCCCTTGGCAGATGTGATGGTGACCCCACTCGGTGCTGAGCACCATCAATAACCCCATGCCGGTGGCACCGCACAGCATGGGACCATCGTGCCGCGTGTGCCTCTTGCTGATGCTTGTCCTGGCCCCACTGGGTGAGGGCACCTGGCAGTGCCCCCGCATCCCCTACAGCTCCACCAGGAACTTCTCCGTCCCCTACGTGCTCCCCAGCCTCGATGCTGGCAGCCCCGTGCAGAACGTGGCCATCTTCACCACCAACTCCTCCGGCCCGGCTGCCATCTTTGTGGCCCTTCGCAACCGCATCCTGCTGGCCAGCCCCGAGCTGCGCGTCCTCTCTGTCCTCGTCACTGGCCCGGTGGGCAGCGCCGAGTGCGAGATCTGCCGCCTGTGCCCAGCCACCACGGAAGGCCCCGAGGACACGGACAACGTCCTGCTGCTGCTGGACCCGCTGGAGCCGTGGCTGTACAGCTGCGGCACGGCGCAGCACGGGCTGTGCTACAAGCACCAGCTGGAGGTGCAGGACGGCAAGGTGGCCATCACGACCACGAAGTGCCTGTACTCGGCCAAGGGCAACACCGCTACATTCTGCCCTGACTGCGTGGCCAGCCCCCTGGGGACCACTGCCACCGTGGTGGCCACCTCCTACAACTCTTTGTTCTACCTCGGCTCCACCATCAACAGCAGTGTGGCGGCACGGTACAG
>BJBW01015666.1:0-21992 GCA_004320125.1 Scolopax mira
TGGACTTCTGTAAGGCCTTTGACATGGTTCCTCACAACACTCTTCCCTCTAGATTGGACTGTTAGATGGATAAGGAATTAGCTGGATGGCCATATCCAAAGTGTTGCAGTCAATGATTCAATGTCTCCAGTATAGAGACCATGATATCATGTGGGATAGTGTCAAACACTTTGCATAAATCCAGATAGATGATGTCTGTCATCTGATGGAAGAGACAAGCCATACAAAATACATCAAGTTCTCTGCTTTTTTATTGACAGAAAAACAAGGAAATTTTATAATTTTTACCTACTGAATTATCCTGATTTAAGGTAATATTCCCTGCCCTCCTCCATTGGAGGTGTCCCTGTGACTGCAGGGGGTTCAGACTAGATGACCTTTGAAGGTCCCTTCCTGCCCAGATGATTCTATGATTCTATGATTCCTTCCTTCCTATCTCCAAATTCTGCGATCTTTGCTCAAATGCAAGAGAAGAATTCACGATTAGGACAATCCTTTTCTGTTTAGCTTCATTTGAGCACTACAGTAAGAGAAAGCAAAAATGCAAGATCTGCACAGTGACTTACACTGATATTTATTGTTATGTCGACTCCAATACAGATGTCTTTATACAACACTTTCAAATACTTTGAGCTCAAAGAAAGACTTCTTTTGTACCTTTTGCGCCACTTTCAAATAAACTCCACTGTTTAGCATACTGGTGCAAGAATAATTCAGGCTTCATATATCTGCTGGTGCTGGCTCTCTTTCTGGGTTGTTTACCTGGACATCATGCTGGGACATCTGAGAAATTATGTGATCCCATACAAGAATCTGCAAGAATGCAGTCAAAATTCATGTCCTGTATTCTGTTGTACAGTGAATTTTGCCTCCTTTACATTAATCTTCCTAATAACCAAGGCACCTATAAGTCTAAAATGCTAAAACATGATACAGGTGGTGATGATACTTTATTTTTTTTATGGCAGTACACTATTAATTAGTGAACGTTTGACCTAGTGGGCCATTTTCTACCATCCAGTACTTCTATCTGGCACTATTTTCCACCACTTGAGTTGCTGAGGCAGAAGAGGACAGTTAGTTTGCATGTCTCCTTGCTGTATTTTCCCTTGACAGCTAGACTGGAACAGAGGGCTGGTGTGTGGGATGCATCCTGTGTAGGGGAATGGGGTAGAGGTTACATCTGAAGAGAAGTTATAGAGAAGAGACATGAGTTTTCTCAAACTTTATTACTCTTAACCAGATGACCTGTGGCACATGGTTTTGCATAGTTTTGCAATGTGCATAGGGTCACAGCTAGGGAGGTGAGCCTACATCAGGGATGAGTAATAGAGGCATTTCTATAGGTAACTCACAAGGGGCAAGAGGTACAAGGTAAAGAGTAAGTTCAGCGTCCTATTCGGTGTGCCAGAATTAATGGGTCTGCTGTGTAAGTATGTCTGAATGATGACCTTTTACCCAGTAAAGAAATTCTGAGTAAGTACATTTTGCCTGACAGCTGACATATTGCAGCACTGTAGCAAGCAATTTTACTACTGCATTTGTTCAGAATTTGGTGAGGGAGGAATATTCTGTTTCTAAGTTAGGGAATTACTGTATGTAGCAGAAAACCTGCAGAGCTTTACTGTATCATGCAAAAGGCATATAATGATAAATGTAAGTATTTGTATTTGCTTTTCACAAGACGTATTTTTTAAAGGAAAATATAGAGATATGCAGGAGGGAGAAAAAACGAATCTGCTGAAGAATTCCTTCATGTAAATTATAGCCATAAAGACTGTTACTCTGTAAAATGAATTGTTTAACTGTTTAATTTGGCTGTAATTTTGAAGATTGAGGAGTTTGCAAGTGATGTGAAGACATTAAAGTATATCACAAATATTTCATGCACTTTTTAATAGCAGATTATTAACTAATTTTATCCGAGAATGATGTCAAGGGTGCCTATTTTTTATTTTATACAATAATACTAACAAGGGTTATGTTGGATTTATGTTTGTGGTATAATCCAATATTATGGAACAAAAGGTAATAGAACTCATACTCAGAAACTGAGCCTCTGTCCAGCATTCTGCAGATACAATCTGTCCACAGACTGTTGTGTGTTTCCAGAATATTCTGTTATGTCAAGTATAATCTGAAAAAAAAAAAAAAAAAGGAAATATCATGAGAAGGCCACCTAAAATCATAGAAATAATTGAGTTGTGCAGGTGTTATTTTTTAGAATTACTTTGTACTGATAAAAAATGAGTAATTCAACACAATGAAAACTAAGAAGAGTGATATATGATAATAATAACTATAACACAGTAGGTACTATGTTGTGATAAGACCCATCAATAGTAATTTACAATATTTTCTCACTTCTTTAAAGTTGCTTTGTGACAAATGAAGCTTTAGTGATAAAGTGTAAGAGATGGTGTATAAATTGGTACACCTGTGAACATTGCTAGTGATAACTTTTAGAATACACATCCATAGAAGTCCAGCTCTTTGGTTTTGGAGACCAAAGTTTTTTCAATACATTTCCTTCCCTGTTGTGATGACTTTTGGGTACTCGGTGGACGTTTCCATAGTAGACTGCTTAGACTGATTTTTCATTTTTATTTTACAATGTCTTAACTGTATTACATTTTATATTCCTTGAGGCGTATGTGGAAAAGCTGGAGAGAGGAAGAGAAAAGGACTGATTTATTATCACAAGCCTATCATTCCATGCCTTCTTAATAGAGGCTGCCTGTATCAGAACATCACTTCATAAAACTGTATTTTTAGTTTCTTTCTTTGTTTGTTTTCTCAAGCAAGTGTTTATTGACCTTGAGAGAGGTTTTGTCAGTCGCTCTCTTCATTCTCCTCCCAAAATCATGTGCCCATACTCCAAGTTGTCTGGCAGACAATTGTGTTAATAGTGCTGTGCCTGACTGAAAATTTTTGTAAGCAAAGTACCTCACTAATGAAGCTCTACAGCCCCCAGGCTATCTTTTCTTTGTGACCTGCTTGGAATCTGGGCAGAACAGTTTAAGTCAACCTCCACCCACTCAGGTAGATAAATTTTAGTGGAAATGATAGGGCTACTGGGTTAGCTGTTACTTTGCCTAGACTTGTAATACAAGATATGGCTTGATATCTAATGCTGATTTTTTTAACATAAAATATGCTGTTGGGCCTCGTGATCATTATTGTGAATTGCTATCAAAAAGCAATGCAGTGGGGGATGTCATAACTGCAATACAAACCAGAGAAACTGATGATAGCTCTGTATGCCAAAAAAAAGCCCCTCACAGATACACAAAAAAACCAAATTCACAGTTCTTCATACTGTTGACAGCTCATTTTTGAAAAATACTTTCTTTTTTTTTTGAACAAAATATGTAAGCCTGTTGTTCTTGCTTGTGTGACAAGAAATTGTCACATCAAAGTATGTATTTTTATGGTCTTGCACTTGGAGTTTTTTGGTACTTCAGTAATTTTGTTTCTTTCAAAATTATTGCATAAACACAGGAATGGAAACATATATAGGGCCAAATCTTGGTTTAGATTTTACAATGTAACAGTGTTCAGTGTGGAGAAGGTATAACTCTTTCCGATTATCATGGGTATCTTAAAGAAAGAGGTGTTTAAAGCATGAATAAGTTAAGGAATGGAGATAATTCAGGATCCTAACTCATGAACAAGGTAAATATAAATTGCTGACTAACCCATGGAGGGAGAAGAGTTGTTATGGAGCAAATCTGGAACCAAAGTACAGGTAGTCTGGAGTATGACAAAACAAAAAACAAATTCTCTTAACATTCTTCTCAGCTAGAAAGCAGCAAACCTCCTTACAAGGTTAAATTCTGTGTGCCTAAGCTTTACAGGTCATGAAATGACACTTTTGTTCAAAAGGTTGATCAGTCAAAAGGAAAAGAAAGATATTCTTTGCAGGTGGGTTTATTTAATTTCAGCTTCCAAAAGTTAATTCTTTTTTTCCTTTCTCTGGTAATAGAAAAACTTCACAGCACTCTGTATTTTTCTTCTCATGAAGATGTTTATGTACAGTGATCAAACTGAATCTTCTCTTTAATGAAGTTCTCAGTGTACTTCTTCACAGAGATCTTTTTCTCCATCAGTTGGTTAAAAAACATGGTCCTTTATTTCTGTAATCTCTATTTCTTTTCCCCCCAACAAGTTAGAAAGCTATGGACGGTGAAACTGTTCAGACTGTCTAAAGGTAGCTTTGCTGGCAAGACTAGCAGACATAAAATCCAACCTCTGCGTTCTTTTACCACTCCTTGCTTGCTCTTTATATATGCAAATTTTTTGCGTTTCCTGTCACTAAAGGCTCATATGGACTTCTTCATCTATTAAGATCTCAAATATTTCAGAGGACAATTTCTTTATCCATTGGGACAGTTCCCATGGCTTTTTCCAGTAAATAGCCTATACTTTGCTAAGTACATCTTGCAAGTCTTACTCAAGGGGAAGGTCTGCGCATCTAGTTTTGCTGAAAAGACCTAGCAAGCAAGTGTGTAGGTGAAGACAGTAGCCATAAATATCTTGTGAATTATACAAGATTTCTGCCTAGCCTACCTTTCAAAGCATATTTAAACTACATAGCATTCCAAAAATTTTGTGATTAATTAATCAGTTTTATATCAGTGATTCTACTTTCAGCAATTTTCTTAAAAAAATTTCAATATGATTAGGAAAAATAGTATTCCATATTTTTAGAAGTAGTTAGATATCTTTCACTACACCATTTGGACCATGTCATTAAAGTCCATGTTTTTATACAAGGAAACCGGTGTTGATATATACATGCAGACTCCCAAGCATTTTTACATTCTCAATACCATTTCTGAAATTTTATATGCTTTCCATTGTAAAATTTTTACTGTGCTCTAGACCTGAACATTTAGACATATTTTATGCTCTGAGAAGCTTCTCTTAATAATACATTGCAGCAAGGCACTAGAATAAGAAGATACTACAGACTTGTTGCTCATAGCTGCCTAGTTGATGTACTGGTAGCCAGCAGCAGCATCTTGCATAAACCTCTTTAATTTACCCCATGGTCTGATTCTTCTGGGATTTTGGAAATATACACTGTACAAGTAAAGAATTCAGAAACTAGACCATAAAACAGCTCCACGAGGAACAGTGTGATCTACCTTATACTAAATAATCCCAACATGCTATTTGTCTATATTTACAATAATCAGCAGCCCAGGAAAATTGTTTGAGTGTTTTAATTCCCCAGAAGTGAAATCACTAGATTAATGACAGTTTCACACATCTTACCACCTATTACCCTGTAATCTTATATTGTAATCCTTGTAGTTATCTACATGATATTAGGATGAAAAAAGGGGCATCTAAGCTCTTGCTCAGTGACAGGGCAAAGATGAAACTACCTCATAATTTGAGTTACTAGATGAAAGTCCCTGGGTATATTCTGATTTATGGCCCTTAAAATTATTCTGGTTGTTATTTATGATTCTATATTCTTGGGGAATTTCAAATATATTTTTTCTGGTTTGTATGTAGTTTTCATCTGTATACTATCTTCCACAATGACAAATTATTTTTAATAGGAGATCTATAATCTGGTGCAATATTTAACGCAAAGGTTTATTTATTTACATGTTATATATAATTATTCTATTTAATGTCAATTCCCGTAGTGAATATTCTTTTTATAAACCACCTGCTACAAATTAGGGTATAGCAATGCTTTATTTATACCGTATTTGATTAAAGTCATTCTGCATAAGGCACTTGTACTCATACAGTTACTAAAAAAGGACATCTAAACACTCATAAGGCAAAATGATAGGGATTTACTCACATTAAAATAAAAGGATGGTTCTCAACGGTAGAAGAAAGATTTCAAAGAGAAGGAGAATTTCCTGTCTTCAAAAATTCAGATAGAACAACCAGCTGCCTTCACAAGTATACAGTTGTTTGATTTATCTCAGGTTGTATTAGTGTTACCTATCCATGGAAGAATTAGTGTTAAAATTATATTATTCTAGATTTTAAGAGCAGGATATTCTCTGTATTTTTAGAAGTATTTATGGCAACAAATCCACATTATTCTAAATTTAAATGGTCAAGCTTCTTTAGAATTCCATTAGTCAGAAAGAACTTCAACATTGAAAACTTTTCTCAGATATAGAATAAATAGGGATTTCATGTCTCTTAGTCCTAGAACTATGGATTGGAAATGACTTTACATTTTAGTTAGTGTAACATTGATTTATCTTAACAGATTGCAAACGTATAGTGAAGAACAAGCAGGCTAATGCGGAACAATGAAATCCCAAGATGGAGTAATTTTTAAAAAATATGTTAATGTATTATACAGAACTTTAAAAATGAGAAAGAACATAACAGGAAGTTATGAAATGGGTTTGGAACAAAATCTCTCCATCTATATCCCAGTCTTCACTCAATCTTGAAATTATTATAATCTAAAATGTAAAAGAAATTTTTTTAAAACTCAGACCATTAAAAAGCTATGCTGGGTTTTGGCAGGGCTTTTCCCATTGGGCCTGGACTTCAGAAGAACTGCATTATGTAGGATAAATTACTCTTTAACAGAGTGAATTTCTTAAAAATTTTTAATTTTACAATTTTGCAAATCAAAATAGGCTTCCTAGGGAAGCCCAAAACACTTTATATATATATATATATATATATATATATATATATATATATATATATATATATTTCAACTGAATTTGAATACTAAGTCTTTAATTACTAATGTGAAAGAATTAAATTTTAACAGTATGTGTTTTGCTCTGAAATTTGTGAGAAAAAAAGCATCTGTTTCATTAACTCCTAATGAGAGTAGAAGTTGTTTGATATTTCGTGGAGACATTCATCATCTTGCAAGATCAACAATATATAAATACAACATAATTAAACCCTTGTGTTGACACTAGATATCCAGATCTTACATAATGTAAAATATTATGTGAATTTTTTGTTGCTTTGATACAAATTAAAATATAAGATTTAAGATCTGAGCTCATTTTAAAAGATCAAATTAATTGTTCTTATTCATGACAATCCTAAGAATCATTTCTCAAATGATGTGTCACTTTCCTTGGAGAGTTTTTACATCTGATCTCAGCTCTGACAAAGAGATACTAAATTTAATAATAATGCTAAACTAAATGAAGTATGGTTTCTCTTAAATAATTTAAGCTTGCTCCAATCATACAGATCCAATAAATCTAATATATAATACAATTGTATAAGGTAAGAGAATAGAATTATATAATAAGTGTTTTTTTAGTTAAAAAAATTAGCATATTACTTCCTATTCATATGGTGTAACTTTTCTTTAGACTGCTAAAATACTATTCGTCCAAGAGCCTAAACATTAATAAAGATATATTGTATCTCTAAAGCTAATTAATCATTTTATTTTCTATATTTATAATCCAAAATAAAGACTTATTTTTAAAAATATATTTCTACAGTATGTAGCTTACTGAACTTTATTATGGAAATGCAGAAGACAATATTTTTCCCAGTTCCATTTTATTTATTCTTTTATTTTTGCATGATTTATTGAACCAAATGCTTTATATAACACAATCCTCTTTGCTTTTCAATATGCTCAAGGCGGAAGCAAGCCAAAATAATTAGAATTTATTCTTGCACTATAAGAATATAAAGAGAAGGTAGCCTGGCATTCAAATAACTTGCATTGCATGGACACATAGAACATAAGCTATTCTTTTAAATTTCTACAGCTATTACTATTTTCTTTCTCAGATATATTACAATCAATTTTTCTTCATATCTTTTGAATTTTATATGTGAACCACATATTGATAGCAACAATAACTGCACTTCTGAGAAATCAAGAAGAAATTATGACAGTGAGGAGTAAATTCATACCTTGTTTTTAAGAAAAGTTATTTAGGTGTTCTTATAAGTTGTCTGTTGGCTGCTGCCTCTTAATTGACTATATGGAATATTAGTCTCCTAATTCTGTGCCTCTTGGTCCTGTATTAACCAGATTCTCAAAGAGGTACTTTGACATCCTCTTTATTTTCATTTTTATATATTCGTGCATTTCTGTAGCTTTTTCTTTCATGGTTGTCATTGTATTATTTGAGGTCCTTATTAAAAAATGATTTAAGTAAGATTACAAAAGAAGCAATCTATAGTAGAACTAGGAGTTGAATACCAAAGTCCTGAAGACTCACTGAGAATTATATCAATTACAAATCCATCTTTCCTTCAGAATATTTTTATATATAATTTTATTTAATATCTGATGCAATAACTGTACACTGTTTTTCTCACTGATATTGATTGGTTAATGACAGGGAAATTTTTTGGCCTTTCAGAAGAGTTTTCTTTATCAACATCCCAGCCTACGGCCAACCCAACTGCTCTGAAGTCTAGATGTCACCACTTTTTTGCAGAAAAAGGTTTGTTATCCTGCAGGTTGTCTGGTTAAAATCTAATGACAGCATTTTTCCTGGTGTGCTTGTATATCTTCATTTTGTATGGACTTCTTATTCTGTACCAAAGTTAAAAAAAAGCAAAAGATAAATCTTTCAAGAGACATGCAGTCTCTTGAAAGATTATTAAATTAATTAAATATAGAAATTAAATATACAGAAATTATAGATATGGAACATTATATGGTCTCAGTTAAATCATAACTGTCCCAATGAAATTTAACAGAAGAGACAAGCCAAAGGTAGAATTGCTTCACTGTCTAGTTTATCAAATGAAAATACTGTTTCATTTCTATTTATCATAAGAAAAAGAAGGTGAGTTGCTATAGTTGATTGGAAACTGACAACTGCATTAAAAAAAAAAAAAAAAAAAAAAAAGAGGAAGAAGAGGAACAACTTTCCTTAGAATTACCTTAGAATTAGAAATTACAGACTGTCTAAACAGTGAGTGTATTTTCTGATCTAGTAATGAGCTTCTATAGAGTGACATTTATTGCCTTATGCAACACCATATGTTGCATGTAAAGGAAGTTACTTTCCATCATCTCTCACACTGAAAGTGAAGAAAAGCTCTGTCGAATCAACAGATTTCAGAGCCGTGACAAACCTCCCTGTCTATGTGGGAATGTGTTGGCTGCCCAAATGAATAATTTTAGTAGAATTTTAAAAGCCTTTTATAAAGTTTTAAGATAATAAAGTTTTAAGAATACACAGGGAGAGGAATTGTTCCTTTTCCAAGCAGATATTTATTTGACATCTTTGTCTGGAAGATGTATAACTCATCCATCATAGAGTATTGTCACACTGATGATATATTAGTGTAATACATTATCAGAACAAAATAATTCCTATGATGTATTGGTAGCTAGCTCAGAGATAGCTGATGAGAGTCAGTTATAAAGACTCAGCATGTTTTATGGTATTAAAAAAATTATAAACTTTCTTTCAGGAGTTGAACAGTAAAGGGAATCCATGAAAAGGTAATGGTAATTTTAAAAATTGATATGTGATAATGCACTTCCTTAATCTTAGAAGCATGAATTCTAGTAGTAAAGCCAAATAAATGTTTGTGGTCAGGCAGAAGAGATACTTTCCCGAAGACATTGCTTTGTGGGTCAGTGGTAGTGCTCATAATTCGTGTCACTAAAACTTAATAAACCTACAGTATGTAGTGACTAACTCATTTGCCATTCATTGTAGAGTCAATTTCTAGCATGGCAACAACATGAAAGGTCAGTGTGGTATATTAAAACCAAGAACAAAGTTACGGGAATTTTTTAGCAGCCAGATGTGAGTTTTCACAGTCTAGATGTAAATAAAATTTAGTCTTTGCACCAGCTATTGGACAGATTTTCTCCATCATGAGAGATTTCAGTCTTTTTGGACAACAGCCTTTATGGAAATCCATATCTAGAAGTCACTACATTTCTCTCTCTCACATTTTTTTTTTGATACTCTTTTTGTTATTAATGATCTTTCTAAAGCAAGAAAAGAAAAAAATAAGCAAAAGATGAAAAAAAAAATGAATGAATAGGTGAAATAGAGAAAAAACCCACCAAAACAGACTAAGGAAAAATGTAAAGTATAACTCAGAAAATCATAACAGGGTGTAAACTGCATTACTGTAACCAAATTACACAAAAAAGCTGATAAGGTTGTTCTATGGCTATTCTTCTTTACTTGTCAGTGAAAGTTTTGAGGTTTTTTTTCCTTCCCGTTTCAATGAAAAATTATATTTAAAAGAACTGAAGATTCATAAAATCAATGAACTAAAATGAATGAAGTATTTCCCAGAATATTGTAAACTATATATTCTACTTTAGACTGGCATAAAGGTTTCCCTTTCAAGAGAAGGAAAGAGAGAAGGGTAAGGAAAGAAGGGGTCAGAACTACTGAGGTGTCTCTGACCATTCCCAGATTAAAGCACCATTTTGAAAAGTGTTCTGTCAGTATTAAGGAGGGTTAACAGAAGGGGATGTAAAGAAGAATATCTGAATTGTTTAAGTTAAATTGCTAAAAAGAGATGGGGGAAAGAAAAGACCTGGAAAAGTAAAAAGGGACAAAATAAACTTGAAGTATTGATCATTTTTTTTCTATCGCTTTTTTTCATAATAAACTGCTTATCTAAAGCCAACATCAAGAACAGGGCATTCAAACAGCAGTGATCAGTTCCTTCATAAAAGCCTATGTTCTCAATCTCATAATTCTATTACTGTTTGTTTCCTGACATTTTGTATCCATCTCATTAATTAATAGAATTTGTACCCATAGAGTAGGTCCCCTGTGTAATAAAAGCTATATCATTTCACCAAAGGATTCTTGCTTTAGCCCTTAATTTCAGATACTTTGGGGTTTTTTGTCTTTGTGCTTGCTTTTAGGTGGTGTACTCTTCCAGCATGGGATATTTACCTATGCAATACTTACAGCACTTACAGCATGCTCTTTCTTTGCTGCTTGAAGGAACTCTTGCAGCAGGGAGCATGAAGTGTTAGTTTGGGTAAGCTGAACAATACACCACCTAAAATTACCATTGTATACTTACCTTGAGGGCCAAGATCAAACGAAGAAGCTTAAGTGAAAGGAATACAGATATACAGAATGTGACTATTTGCTGTGAATTTGTACTGTCTTTAGCAAAGCATATTTTTCAACATAAACTTTACCATACATGCATATTGCAATATATGCAAAACAGTAAAATCAATGCAAATATATGCAGTTGAAGAGATAGAACATTTTGGAACTGGCACTGCGCTCTTTGTCAATGTCAGTTTTGTGACAACCTTTGATAGCACATAGGGATTTCTTTAGTCACTTAGAGGTCAAGATAAACTGCTTTTCTCTTTCAGAAAGTACCATCTGATTGATTGCACTTCAGTGAAAACTGAGCAGTAAAAAAGCTGTGTCTTATATTCCATTCCTTAGGGGAGCAGAGGTTCCATAAGAACTTGATAAACTAAGTGCATTAGTATTAAAGTTAAGCTAGATGTTTTTGAGAAAATTAAACAAAGCCTGGTATCTCATACCTGTCTTAATTTCTCATTGGTTGGCTGATCACCTTGTCATCCACTTGTTGGATGAAAATTATGAAATAGTTTTATAAGAAACAGAAATATCAGAAGAAGATTCATTCTCATTTAATAGCATTCCCTATCAGCTCCTTTGGGAAAGAAATTGTGTGCATAAATATAATAAAAATAATTTCACTATTCAAGGAAACTGCAAATTTCTTGATAGTTGACACCAGTGTAAATATCCAAAATTCTTTTCTTGCTGAAATGAAATACAAACATAACAAGAACATATGAATACCGAAAGATATTTTGGATCATATTTGCCACAAATTCTCAACAAATAAGAAGGCCATGTTTTGAAAAACTTCCTTTATCAGGGAATTTTTTAAAGTACATCCAAAAAAATTTTTTAAATCGTGTTCATATGACAATTCAGATGTGTGATGCAGTTTTGAGTACTATATATGTATTAGTTTTAAAGTACTCCAAATATTGGTATGTAGTCTGAAGCTCAGACTACACTGAAAATCTAGTACAAAGCTAGCCCAAATAAGTCCACTTGAGCTGCAGTTATAGCTTTGAATTTAGGTGTGTATAACTACAGATTAATGGCTGTTATTTCCCAGCTTTCATGGTAATTCAAGTGTCTAAAGATACACATAGAAAGCTGATAGTTTTTCAAAACAGAACTGTGCAATACATATTAAATTCAAAAGGTGCTAGGAACTACTTGGAATTTTCTAAAGCATCTGTCTGTATATCTACGTACCTAAAAGATTTGAAAAACCTCACTCTAAATCAGTCTAAGAATTGGTAGAATCACCTTGACATGGCATTTGTTTTTACCTATTACCACTATGATCATTTCTTATTTGTGAGAATTGATTTCCGTGTTTTTGAAAAAAGGTAAGCCAAAATTGTGAGGAAATAGAAAGTTTGTTATAGTCATTTGAAAGGGTACCATTAAAGTCACTACTTGCAGAACAAAATAATCACAAATGCTTGAGAATACAGTATGCATCAGCTACTTCCACAGAAAAAGAAAGGGAAGTATTGTTCAAAAGTAAAGTCCTGTATTTGACTTTTCTAAGTTTAAATTCTTTTCCTCTGCAAAAGTATCTGAGCAAGGTGTAAGGCATTTTGAACACAATGTTGTAAAATCAGAACCTCACATTATTTGGCCATAGTGAGCTGTCATGAATATCTGAAGAAAATAAGTTCTGGAAGAATAACCCACAGCTGAAGTAGTCAGTTGACTGATACTTGAAAATATCTATTAATAATGGTGCCACTGTGATAGTTCAGTCATGTGGGACAAAGTTTACCATCCCAGAATGATCAAAAATAAGAATGTAGGTGAACAATATTTTTTTACGATTAGACACTGATGAGGAGCCAAAAATCATATCTGTGTGTTATCATTGAATTCAGTAGAGTTAGACCAAACATAAACTTGATATACAGTGTGATATTACAGAGCATTTAAACCCTTACAACAACATAAAAAAAGCCTAAGGACCAGCATCTTCAAGAAGCTTGTAGAGAATGATAAAAAAACAGAGATTCAAAAAACTGTGTGGCAAAATAGTAGGGACTCAAGCCATGAGAAGATCTTCCAACTTTAAACTGTAAACAAGCAATAAATTTAAATATGATATACAGAAATCTGAATAATCAAGTCTACTTGGTCATTTCCATTCACAATTCTTTCCATCCCCAATCCCTTATCTTCATTCAGTGTTTCTCTGAAAAACAGCAAGTCATTCATCTGTTTTTTGGTTACCTGCATGTAATTGCCAAGATTGATGCCACATAGTGTAAGGCACCAAGGGAAGGATTGCTGCTTGTGGTAAATTATGAGATTTGAGGAGCAACGTAAAACTGGGTAACTGCTAGAAAGAGGTTGAGACTTCAGAAAATCAGTATTAATTATTGGTGAGCAAAAGAATATTGTTTGGTACAATTATCTGTGAGTAATGGATGTTTTGCTACTTTAAACACATCTCCAAAAAGCCCCAAGTGTTGATGTGTTGGAGGGATTTTGATTATGTGGTTTGTCATTTAATATAAATTATTTAACAGCATTAGGTGCTGAACAATAGCATAGGAATATATCTGGGAAAGCTATGTGGGAATATGGGGAATACATAGATGAGTAAAGTTATACTCACATGTGAGAGGTGCCAAAGGTGTTGACTGAATTATCTCTCTCCTTTAGGAGAGCATTTTAGGCAGCATACTAGTCTTGGAGTTTTGATTATTTTTCTTTGCATTGCTAGCATGAAAATATGGATATTTAGTAGTATCTCTTGTCTTTCCATGTTCTATTCTCAAAAGAATTTCATTCATACAAATACAGATCATAGATAAAAAGTACCAAAACTTGTGCAAGTAATTCTTGGCCATACTATACCACTATTCTAAGAAAAATAAGACTGACATTTCTTCTCTTTATCTTTTAAAACATAGGGGAGTCTTACTGAAAGAGAAATGACAGAAATGCTGCATAACAAAGCAGGCAAACTTTCAGGAAAATCTCTTTGAAGTCAGTCTGAGTTTTACCCATTGCTTTTAGTAGGATCAGGAATGTTACTCAAGAGAGCTGTAGAGGGGTAGTCTACAGAGTGTTTTGACCAGGAGAGGATGAATATACACAATCTTTACCCATTGAGATGAAATTTACCCTAAAATTTGGCTGCGTGTCTTGCTGTCATTCAGGTGACTTGAGATTAGCTTTTTTTAACTTTGATATGAAACATGTATTATTCTTTCCAAATTCCAGATTTGCACAGACTTTGCCAAGTTTCCAAATGTTTTTTAATTCCGATGTTATCTCTTTGACCTGTGTATTTTAAATAAGTCCATTTCAGTGGAGAGAAAGAGATTCACTGTATGGAAGGAGTAAGAAGTTTTCACCATTATTGTAACATCTGATGTCATAACAGAAGATCCAGCTACCTCAACATGGAAAAAACTGCAATTAAGGAAAGTGGTAGTTGGTAGGTGGTGGGAGAAAAACCAACAGAAATGGCAATTTATTTGCATAGTGTAATACTGAGGTAAGATTCTAGGGACATCTAGAGAAGATTGCTTCAGTAAAAGAAAACATGAAGCACAGATTGGTAGATGGGATATAGAAAATTGCTTAAAACTTCCATTTGCACAAGTGCAGAAGAGAATGAAAGTAATATGTCAGACTTTTCATGGTACTTGCAATAGGGCATAAGGATTTTGCAAGCAATAGTATATGAAAAAATCTTGAAATTCTTTGTGCCAGTTACCTAGGATTTTTCTTCTTGAGCTAAGACAGGACATAAAAGACCAGGACATAGATTTGCCTAATAGGTTCAGCATTATCTCTGTAACCAGGTAAAAAGTAGGTCTCTATTCTAAGGTACCAGTTGGGTTTATTCTACAGTCAATGAGAGAGCAAGCTATGTGTATGTCCTGAGACCATTCTCCTTAAGAGGGGGCAGACCAAAACAGGAAGTCCTAGGATGCCTGTACTCCTCTGACTGCAGAGGTGTTTTAGATAATAATATAACTAAGACAAATTCTCAAGAAAATAAAAGTTAGATGACATCTAATCAGGCATAACTGCTCATTGCTTACTCCTGGAACTATTTTAAAGGCTACTTTTGATTAAGTATTTAATAATGAATCTGAATGGCAATTATAGTAATAAATGAAATAGGTCTGTTGGACAAAAGTATTTTCTTCAAGTGTTGTTTTGGCCTACCAAACAATGTGTTTTCCATCCAATAAAAAACAGAGAATAAGAGTTAATTAGCATACTGTGATATTACAGTGCAGTCAAATTAAAGAGAACATAGAAAAAAATGATCTTGAAAAACACACATTTAACGAATTTAATTTTTCAAAATTTTCATATCTTTAACATTCATTCATATTATAATTTATTCTTTTTTTACCTCTTTTTTTTTTAACCAACATGAAAACTGTTCATATTCGTTCTAAAGGAGTCATTATGGTCTGTTGTGTAGATACTCAATTACGGACTCTTAAATATACAAATTATGTAAATGCCTATTTAGGGAGTATTTACAAAATACATTATTGACCCAGTAAGCCATAACAGCTCCAATCTGTCAGAGAAATACATATTTAGGTCTACTTAAAATGCAAATTATTGGCCCAATAGACCATAACTGCTGCTTCAGAACTGTTATATCCTATCATAGAAATCCATGGCTGGAGACCTGCTAGCTAATGACTTTTGTGTGAAAACTGCCTTGGAAACTGTCCTTAAGTACACAAATTTCTCACATGATAGAACACGATGTCTCTTTTTCAACAACTACTGACTGCAGAATAGTACTGGTTTCTATTAGGTAGCTGGTTAGTTGTCAGATCTCAAACAAAAATGTTCAGATGCTATATCTATAAAAGATATCTATTAGCTCCAGATCGCCCTCTAATTTTGTTTGAAACAACAGATGCTAACACACAGCAGTGTTTTTTTCAGAAATGATTCCTCATGTGCATTTACTACACCAATTACAGAATGAAACAACTTTGATGATAAAGTTGGCCTATGGAAAACTAAGACATAGACCAATAGTTCAAAAGAATTATTATAAATCCTCATTAAGGAAAGAACTTTGCACATCTTTCAAGAGAAAATAAGCACATACGTTACTGAAAGGATTTAAATTAAACTGTAGGGCACTACTTCTGTTATGTAGCAGTCAACTTGGCGAAGAGTCTTGCTGAAGTCAACAAGTTGCAGAGAAAGCATCAGTCTGCTTAGGGAAAAGCCTCAGTATCTGCCCTAGGAGTTTTGATTCCTAGAAAGATATGCCAGTTGTACACGCTGACTCAGTTGTGAGAGTGTACATTTAGAAGGACATCCCTGAACAGGGATCTATTATCGAATGAACTACTCAAGGAGCTTAAATACCATAGCAACTCTCAGTTTATGGAGTTAGAAATTCTCATTAAAAGATGTTAAATTAGGATTTATACTTGTAGAGACCAATTGTAGTTTTTACAGTTCTTACATGTACAAAGTACATTCTTTTCAATATTCAAAACAATATTCTTCTGAGAGTGCATCCATTGTATTTATCAATTCTTTTATATTGTGGCATATTTTTTTCTTGTGTTTTAATCTTGACAGTGGACAAGTCTTAACATAATTACATAAAATGGCAAAAGAATGAGTGAGGAATATATATTTTTTTGCATGAGTTCTTAAAAGCTTATTTCTAAGGGTTTTTTTCAGTACAATTTAAGACCACTAATGTCACAAACCAAAAGCCTCTCAAATTTGAGAGAATATGTTTAATAATTATCAAGGAGGTTTAACTTTTTAATATTATTACTTCCTATTACTTTAATTCTAGTCCCTTTATCCTACAGGAAATAAGGAAACTTTTCACTCTGTAATCATTGTCTAAGATGCTATATAACTTTATTAACATTTTACTAGTAGTATTTATAGTACTTGTCATTGCATGTGCCCGAGTTTTAAAGCATCATCAAACAATGTATTTTTTTTCTTCTGGAAATGCATGTGGTATATAACTGGAGATTGACAGATTTTCATTTGTTGTAGATTGTCAATCACATATTATTAAAGAAGTGCATAGTTGAAAGGAAAAAAAAATACCAAATAGTAATGTTTTATGATTTGATCAGAATGGATATTTTTGAATTTTCCTTATTTCAAACTGTGATGCTGTAAGATAAATAATGCAAAAGCAATGTACTTTTGTTTTTTGACATTTGAAGTAATAAATGAAGCTTTTATTTACAGTTAGGTGCTTTTATACATTTTTAAGAGGAAGTAGATCTCAAAAGTGGTATAGATGTAACAGTTGAGGATATTTTATCTATTTTCATTGTGAGCACTCCAAAAGTGAAGTGATATAAAGATACCATATTATAATTAGAAAGCTTATTTATGTTTGAAAAAAGTAATTGCAACCTATGCAAATCATGTACTAATAGAAAAGATAACCTGCTGTTTAAAAATATTTTGCGCTTGGTCAGTGAGATAAGATGGAGTCTGCTTCTAAAAGTGTATTCCTAGGCTCTTGTCTTCACTTACTTCTTCAAGATCTCCACAATACTGGTGGTTTTTTTCCTGTTAGAGCTCTGGACAGAAGGGAATGTATCCCAAACCTGAAATCCTTCTTAGAATTACTATTAATTATATGCCCAAAGGCCAAGTATTTGAATTGGTGACTTGAATTACCTCCAAGTGTGTCAAGCAGGTCAACTGAGCTAAAGGCAGATAACACTTCAGGTTGAAATGCCACTGTGATAGAACACTATATTGGGAATCAAAGTATTCCAGCAAACTTCCAGTTTAGTAGATGTAGATCACAAACCACTGCCCTTTAGTATATTCTGTATCTTCACACTGTGACTTAAGTTACAATCCTAACTCTGAATTCCCTGTTTCTTTGGATGCGTGGTGGCAAAAGCATTTGACTAGAAGCAGAGAACCAGTGAAGGTGTCATTGTGCCTTTCCATTAAAGAGGCTGCTCATTTTAGGGTGGAGAAAGTCACACAGAAAGATGTGCATAAAGAAAACATAGTATTGCTCCATGTAATTTAAAGTTGTTATTCAAAACAACCAATGTTTAATACTCAAGTAGTGTACTTATCAGTGTAAAATTAAAATGAACAACAAAGACAAATATCAGTGAGCTGTTTTGCTCTCTCAAACCCTTCATGAAGTAGGTTGCTCTCAGCTTCTTATGCCCTGAGTATATATTTTTGAATCTAAAAGTAAATGCAGAAAGGCACTGGAAGCACGATGTGCTTTCAGAGTGAGAAGATGTAGGCAGGGTCTTCATTCAAGTTCACAGTGGGAAAACAACAGACAGTTGTCACAAATTGAAAAAGGAGGTGTTGAAACTTGATGCAAGATGAAGCCTTTCACCCTGAAGATAGACAAGAAATGAAGCAGGCTCCCCAAAAAGGCTGATTAGTCTCCATCCTTGAAGATGGAGACCTAACTGGATAAAAGCACTGAGGAACCTTATCTGACCCCACAGCTGACACTGCTGTGAGCAGGAAATTGGACAACAGATGTCCTGAGGTCCTTTTCCACCTGAATTACTCAGTAAATTTGTGCATGTAAATAATTCAATGAAATCATGTCATTTCAGACTCCAGTTGGAGATTTGGATATAATAAACACCTAAATACATATCTCTTGGTAATATATAGATTCCTAATATGTGTACTTTGTAATGAGCAGGATTTTTCATACAGACTGAAAACTTCCTTATTACTAGAGAGACAAGGAGGAAAACTTTTGCACGGTTATTCTTCAGTCAAGACTGAACTTAGTAGCCGGATACATAAACTGAAATGGTTGTTTAGTAAAATCCACTTCGGGTCTCTGTGTCCCAGTAGTGTCTAGTGTCTGTATTCTAGGACCATTACATATATACATACCATAATAGCCATATTAAACTATTTGATGTTTTAAAACAGGACACAGAAGAGAACTCTATCCGCTGCAGTATCCTATGCTAGTTTAGAGATGACAAGCTGATTCACAAACATGCTATATTCTTACAAATTTCGCATTCTTTCAGTGACTCAAACTTACACCAAACTGTGCTTTTCTGTTCTTATTTTGTGCATTTCTTTTCATGCTCCTTTTCATTTTTCTCTCAGTTTCTTTGGAAGCATCAAATCAAATGGTGTTACTTCTCACTGATAATTCCCATCATGCCATTACTCTCTCATCACTCCAGGTTGTTTCTCTTCCCTTTCTGTTTCCTTTTTCATGCCAGCATGATTCCCTTGTCACCAGCCTAAGGGGAAAAATAACTTTTAAGCTATTTCATCCACTCTGTTGCTCAGTGGAGGTAAAATTAACCTACGTGTTAACAGCATATGTAAGATCCTCCCTCCATCAAAGCTGTAAGGTGTGGTTATGTGAAATCCCACATCTCCTCCAAGGAAGACAAGGAACTTTGATCAGGACTTTTACATCAGTCTCTTAAGTTTCAGCTTTCAAACAGGTTAGAAAGACTTACGCAGGCAGTCCAAAGTCTTCTTATGTTTCTTCTCTTGAAAGAGTGCTCTCTCTAACATGTTAAGACATTATGCTAAGATGAGAAAAGCTTGTTTTCAACTGATACTGCTGTTCTACTTGACATGAACCAAGACATCTGACAGCTACTATTTACAGTTTTCTGTACACCCCTGCACTGAGACATTTAAAGAAATTTTACCAGACCTGGTAACCAGCTAAAATATCCTCGAATGACTATAATAACTACTCCCTGAAATAAAGTTGGTGAAGTTGAATTTTCTCTCCAAACTCTTGTAAACCTAGTTTAGGTTTTGGGAAGCAGATTGTACAAAAAGTTTATATTGTACGTAGACTTCTTCATAATCACACAGCACCCACTGGAGAAAAAATAAAAAAATATTAAAAATTTTAAAATTTATTTCTTAGTATTCTGTGGTCTAAAGAAGGAGAGATGTGCAAAATTAAAAAAAAAAAAAAATTCAGTTCATATTTGAATTCGAAGTATAGTACTTATTCCCAAGTAACTTTTTATCAGAAAACACCTTCTTCCTAAGGATTAAGTAAAAAGGTCAAGACAGACTTGCTCTAGGAAAAAAAATCAAACTGAATTACATAGTCAGAAATAACTCCATATTGCCTAAGAAATATTATTACTATGTTGTCATTATTATTAACTTCCAAGTACAGGAGCTAATGAGACTGGATGTGTCTCAACATAAAGTAGTTTATGGCCTTATGTATTGTTTCTGTTAATATTAGAACTAATTTGTATTAATTAATCAGTATGAGTATTAATTTTTGTTTTCAAAGGGAGTTGATCAGACCCAGTGACTGAAAAAAATGGCATATCCTAGTACTAAGAAGCTTTTAACACCCGTCTTGCCCCCAGATCCTAGACTTAAGAAAATATGTCTGCCAAAACCTTCATTTGTCAGAGTTCCCCTATGCAAGAAACTCTCCTCTGTGTAATTGCAACCAGATTGCAGCCTAGGAGGCATCAACATGCCAGAAATTCACTAGGGAATGTATACCTCTCCTTAAACACACTTATGTGTGAACAAGAAGAATTCAGCCTTGAAGTATGCAGTGCTACAAAGTACCCAGAGCTTTTTAGGTTCTGCCTCTAACTTAGAAGCCAAGTTCGGAAATGGTACAGTTCACAAGATGATATTGCCTAATCTGTTTTAATATGTGAGCATTGTCAACTTGCATTTTTAATGCACTATTACCTTTATAATCCTGTTCCTGATAGACCGCCTTTTAGGTAGTCTGCCCTATTGGTATATGAAGGCTTTAAATGTGTTATAAAGGAGCTCCTATTTAACAGCTGGTATTTACAGGACATTTTCAGTGAGCATAAAATGGATAGACTAGGGTCTTCATCTGAGGTAACTGGAAAAATCTCAGAAAAACCTTAAACCATACTCTAGCAAGTGATACAATGAAAATTGTTACATTCAAACAATTTCAAATGTGTAAAGAAAAAAGGAAATATCTTTTTAAAAACATTTGCCCCTGTTATAAAATTCTTAAATACTATGGGTAAAAAGAATTTCAGAAAATGTAAAATTTGTAGCACAAAACTCATTCTTATTTACAAGTAGAGGATTTGTATTTATTTGTTTTAATAGCTATTCCCATCAGGATTTTTGAAATTATAAAATTTGAGATGAATTTTCTTTCCTCTTTTTTAAGGAACTCCCCTTGTTAGGTGAGTCACACTTGCATTTTTTTTTTGGATCAGAAACCGATATCAGCTACTACAGAACACAGAAGACCACCTGACTGACAATAACTTTTATTTTGGTGGCATCCCTCCTTTTCAAAAATGCATAGCTTCTGGAAAATATGATAAAACTAAATCCAGGAATTGTGTTATGTTGACCAAAATATCTTGTGCAAGATTAATCTATTTAAGTTTCTCATGATTTTTAGATGGTGGTAATTTTACCTAGCTTTCTGCTCATCTTGGAATCAGAATCATGAAACTCCTGGTTTAGTGCCCTTGAGTCTGCAATACAGGTGGACATAGAACAATTTTATCGAGCCAGCCCCTTGCCAAGGATCTGACATAGGAAGATAAAGAAAATGGTCTTCCTTTTCTGAGAAAAAGAAAAAAAACTAGTGAGTACCTGGAAGCTCTTAAAGGACATTATTCTTGGAGTGCAAGATCTATTGATTCTCTTGTGTAAGAAATCAGGCAAGGGAGGCATGAGGCTAGCATGGCTCAGTAAGCCCTCTTGGTCAAACTAAAGTGAAGGAAGGCAATGCACAGACTGTGGAACCTGGGATACATACCCTGGGTATAATATAGGGATGCCCAGATGTGCAGGGATGTGGTCAGGAAAGCTAAGGCACAGTAGGAACTGAATTTGGGAAAGGATGTAAAGAAAAATAAGAACTTTTACGAGTACATTGGCCAAATGAGGTAGCCCAGGTTTTTGAGATGCCAGTGCACATTGCTGTCTCATGTTGAGCTTCTCATC